>JAUCNO010001758.1:20099320-20109789 GCA_032353835.1 Enteromius viviparus
ACACACACATATATTTTACGGACTGTTACGCAGTTACATTTTTATGATAATTCAAATTGTGCAAATTCTCTATAGTACAATGTTAGTATTTTTATACAAATCATTCTCAAAGGTGACTGAATATTTCCTCATTATTGGAATACAATAATGCAATTTGTTGCATTAAATTAATGTATAAACACTTTAACATTTTAATAACTTCAGTAGTAAATACCATATTTTATTCCACATTAAAAAAATGTATGTGGCTTTGGCATGAAATATATTGGATGTGTTGAAAAATGTGACAAATATGTGACATCAATATAAAAAATGTTAAAATTTAGTTTTAAAAGAAAGTTTCGTAATGCTTGATTTAGAGGTTGTTTCTTTACCCATTTGTTGTATTTGAGGGGTCCGGTGAAGCCCATGGCCTCAATCACTTTGGTAAAGGCCCCCACCTCTTCATCTGTAGTCTGTGGGGTCTCTTTAACAGTATGCAGCTTGTAACAGAATATGGAAACATATCTGGCATTAGAGCTGTATAAAACACTGGCATAAACACACGGGTGTACATAAACAATAAGCTGACGAAAACAAATCACACAAATTCACTGGCATGCTAATATACTTCAATACATTAGGATTTTGATCTTTAAAATTGACAAAAGGCCATTAAAATGTCAAATCTATCAGCTATTCCTGTTTAAGATCAGCATTTTACAATCATTTCCAGCTCAATCTGGGCACACTTTATGGAGTCGCTGCAGTGAAAATGTTCCCTCAAACCACCACTATGGATGCAATAAAACCTTTCCCAATGGATTTCCCACCGGGATTTTACGTTTTACGGCTATGATTAGGAATACTGACTAGTAGAAGTTTAGTACACTATAATCAGCACTTGCCCTTTGGGGTCGTATAGGTAGGAAATTAATATGTTTCTCAAGGTCTTTAGACTTTTGGATTTTTAGAATCAGAAATGAAATTAGTTTTGTAGAAAATGATCAAATGTGTTGATACATAAATATATTTAAATCTTAAATCAGGGAACAATCTTATTTAATTTTAACATTTAAAAATACATTTTTAAAATCAAAAGCTGTATCCCTTAATATAACATAATGAAACTAAAATTTCCCAACAATGAACAGGTGTATTTTTACTAACATTAACAAATTTGGTAGTAAATGTACAACATATACAATACATATACAACACATCATACATCATAATAAATGCAAATAAATATAAAGAACTTGTGTCCAGGGACATAACAGTTGCTCATTGTTAATTTTAGCATGTCAGTTGCCATCAAGGAAATCTATCTAGACATTTTTTTTTTTAGTTTTGTGGTAAAAGTAATATTTATCCATCCGTGGTGACTCATTTTTGTGATTAGATTTTATATTTTAAATTGATTTACTTATTTTTATTATTCCACCTAGATTAAAGAAATGTAACTTATTTGGCCTAAAATTTTTCAGCGAGCAAAATGTTCACTTTTTCTATTTTTTTTTTTACTTTGAGACAAACGGAAACTGAGATCAGAAAAAGCATCACACACCTCTCTTGTGCCGTGAAGAGCTCGGTATTGTGAGTGATTAGGGACGCCCACATCCGCTGTTATCCGGCAAGCCACCAAAGCCCTGGACTGACACGCATCTTGTTCAATGGCCTGGGAATAAAATATAAAACCTGACAACTGCTTTCCAATCCAGTTTGAAAGAAACATAGGGTTCTGACGTCTGATTACCCCTTAATTGATATAAATATGACTAATGAATTAACTGTCCAAGAGGAATAAAAATGTGCAAATATTAAAAAACGCAGTATTACATAATAATATGAATCATGTTTGAAAGAATTATGGCTCAATGCACTGCTAATAACAATAAAGAGATTATTAAATGACACTTAAAGGCACTTGCACAACCATCAATAAGCCATATTAAATGCATAAATATACATACATACAAATATCAATATTTATCACTACATTTTCTGTATTTAACGTTATGCATGATGTCACCTGATGTAGTAGAAGTACAGGTTAGATAAGACTGTTGCACATAACTACGTTTCAATAGCATTACAATGACAATCTTAGAACATAAATGGGTACAAAGTTTTAAAGGACTCAAATATAAAACACTTCATTGATGCTACTGCATTTAATACTTAAGTATCAATAAATTACCTTTCCGATGACAGCTCTCGATGCTGAAGCGTTTAATAACTGTCTAACGGCAGACTGTAGCGGTCGCCGATACATGATTCCGTGATTTAAGTTACAATAATTGAGTATTATTGTAACTATAAAGCAGGAATCAGTGGTTGCTACTTTCTAACACGTTTTGTAACTGATTGTTTTTGTCCCTCCCCCTTTAGAGCAATGTCAAAGAATCTGTCCCGCCCTTAATATGGTCCGTGTGGAAAACAGAGCTGTGGAAATGAGCGCTGTGGAATATAGTTCCGCCGATGGGGCAACCATGCCCAAGTTTGTGTATAAGAAATGCCTTACATTTATATTATTGCTTTGCCATTACATTTCCCAGCGTCCTCTTCTAGGCTTGCCCCTGAAAACTCAATATATTAATTTAATTTTGTGTTTTCACTACTTTACTGGACTGTACCTTGGGGGGAAAAGTCAAAACAGGAAACAAATCATTTAATTGCGTTTTAGAATAAATCAGCTAACCACACACACAAAAGTACTGAGCCAGTACCACATACTCAAAGATACTTAAATACGGTAGTTACCTAAAAATGACAATTCTGTCATCATTTACTCAAAATGCATCTTGTAACAATATTACCATGGTACATCCCCAAAATACCTGCCAGTACCATGGTACTTGTTGGCATTTGTGTGCCGTAGTCCGTAGACCATCTACTATTGTGCCTATATGTACTATAATTAGTACATAAAATATATAACGGGAAAAATGTATTTGACTATTTAAAATGCAGTTCTCAGTTTATTTTTAAAATTATTCAATTATTCAGGCACTATCCTTTAAACCATTTTAAGCCATTTTTACAGCAAGTAGTTTTAAATTATTACATTTTATTTAAATGTATACATTTTTTACATTATTTTTTATATATACACACATATAAGTGCTGTCAAATTTTTAATTGTGATAAATTACATATAAAACAAAAGTTTTTGTTTGCATTGTCTGCATATTATTGCTGCAAAATCTGTATTTACATGTATATATACAGTATTTATATGATAAAGAAATATGTTTAATGTATAAACATATTTTTCTGAAAAATATAAATGCATGTGTGTGTATTTAAGTAATAAATATAACAAATAATATACATAATAAATGCAATAAATGTGTGTGTGTGTAAACTAAAACCATACAGTATGATTCTTTTTTTGTCCATGGGGCTCAACTGCATTACAGAGGGATGTTTAGCATTTTGGCAGCAACAGGTGAACCGCTTGATGTCGTCAGACAGTGGCATGCTCCTGGCAGGCCGCTAAACAGAGGAATCACATCAGTCGAGATGACGAATGGCTGGCTCTAGTCTGTTCTAAAGATTAATGTTGAATAAGTATCTGGCTTCACAGCTCCCGAGCCACAAAGTAAGCAAGACTGAGCATTGCTGCGTCCACTAATTGTTCAAAGTCATCCGGGCATCGAGGCAACTTCCTGCCTGGCTACATCCAAAACTCACAAAAATATGTAATGCCCCTTCTGCATGAACGATTAAGAAAAATAATACACAGAGCCCTCACCCCCATCCCCCTCCTCTGCATGGCACACACGTAAAAGTACCAAAAACACTCGGGCGCTTTGAAGTCGGGATGTTTTCACAGCAGGGAGTGGATGAGGTAATGTTTGAGTTGTCTTTGCGTCGCTTTCCGAGTGACTGTTTATGCTAGGTGAGAGGTTCTTCCTCATAGCTGTGGAGTTTCAACTTTAATGTCACAAGTCCCTCTGTTTCTTCACTCTGAACTCAGGAAGGAGAATGTCACCGTTATTACCAGTGAAATATTTGTCTAGCTTTCACTGCTGCACCTTTATGCCTTCAGGAAACAGGAGGAGGTGAGGGGGGCAGTATTATAGCTGGTCTCTTGAGGACCTGCCTGAATGTTGTTCATCCCTATGTCACCCATCCTTGAAAAAACAAGCAAGCAGTTGGGTGAAGTCATGCGGGACAGTGATGCGAGTACAGAGGTTTTAGCTCTGCACAGATTAAATGTAATTAGTTTGAATCTTATGACAAATCATTATGAAAGCATTAATGCTTCATTCAAGGTCATATCAGAGCTATTGAGAGAAAAAAAGACATTTAACTTGTAAACTGCAGTTATTACTTGTATATCTT
Source organism: Enteromius viviparus (assembly GCA_032353835.1). Lineage (NCBI taxonomy): Eukaryota > Metazoa > Chordata > Actinopteri > Cypriniformes > Cyprinidae > Enteromius > Enteromius viviparus. Next base: position 20,103,650 of record JAUCNO010001758.1, read on the forward strand.
ATATGCAAACTTACAATCATGACAAACATCTATGTGCAACTTCATTTCTTACATTTGAAACATATTTCCCATAAATGCAATTTTATATTTCACAATTATGATCACTGTGACTTTGTTATACATATGTGCATCTCTATTTCTTTTTCTAATTGTGACTATGTATCCCAGTTTTCACTTTAATTATTGCATCTGTATCTTGATTTTGCATATGGTATCTCATAAATTAGACATATTTCACAATGTAACAATTTCTTAAAATGTACCTTTTTTGTGTATCTTGCCATTTCAACTCAGTCATACATTTGCGCCTTTTTTCATAATTAAATCTATTTCTTACATTTTCTCAAATTCAAATACTGCATTTTGACTTTCTTCATAATTATATTTCTTAAAATGTAACTGAATCACACGACTGTAACTTAACTTACATTTGCATCTTTATTGCTCATAATTGTGACAATTTTTATTACTTAAATTGTTGTATTTGTGACGTTATTTCTTACAATTATGACTGAATCTTTCATCTATTAATATTTCTTGCGTTTGCAACATTATATCTCACAGATATGACTTCTATATAACGGCAACTTAATCATAAATTTGTGACCTTATTTCTCATAACTGTATCTTTCTCACATTTGCAACTTCTCATATTTGCGAATTTGTTTCTTTGTGACTATTTCTGATGTTCTGATGTGACTTTTTCTTCATATCTCAATTTGTATTTCTCAAAATATGAAAAATCCTACCTTTGCATTTTTATCTCTTATAAGTGCATCTACAGTATTTCTCACATTTTGACCCTAATTATAGCATTTTGACTTAATTTCAATATATCTCACATTTGTGACTTCATAATAACTCACAATGTGACAGCACCTAAAACTTTGAATCTCACAGTTTTGACTTTATAACTGCAACTTAATCATAACTTTCTGACTTTATTGCATAATCACATCTTTCTCAAAAGTGGAATTTAAGTTATTACATTTGCAACTTTGTTTCCGTAATTGGGATTATTTCTGATTTGCACGACTCTCTCACAGCTGTGGTTTTACTTCACAGTTATGAGTTCATATCTCATAATGTTACTATTTCTCAAAATGTGAGTTTGCATCACTGACAGTCTCATGACCAATTCATACATATTCGTACGGGGTGCCAAAGTTGTGCCAATTTGTACAACCTCACACGTACGATTTTGTACTATTGTACTATTATAACCCTGTGATGGGTAGGTTTAGGGGCGAGGTTAGGTTTGGGTCATTCGTACATATTTATACGAACTGGCAAATCGTATTTAGAAGAAATTGTATGAATTCTTACGAGTGAGGTCATACAAATTTGTACAAATTAGCCACTTGGTAAAATATGAACGAATTGCTGTGAGATCAGGTTGGCATCACACATTTGCAACCTGATCTTTTACGTGCAACTATTTCTCTCATTTGCATATTTATTTCTCTTAGAATTTATGACTTTATCCCAGGGTTTCACAAACAAGGCTTAAGTCTATTCCTAGACTAAAGTGTAAATCTGAGCTGTTTCAACTGAAAGAAACTTGCACTGACTGATCTAGTCAATGCCTTTGTTTTGTCTTTAGATGCACACCAGTAATGTAAACCCTCAGACAATATACAGAATTACCTAAATTTGCCATAAGTTAAATATATAACATTTCTACAATATATAAACAAATTGTAAAAAACTTAATTTCCTGTAAAGCTGCTTTTCAACGATTTGTATCGTAAAAAGCGCTATATAAATAAACTTAATCCTCAAATTAAAAGGCCTAATCCTGTCTGTGAAAGCAAGCCTACATTTCAGAATGTGCATCTGCATCTTAAAATTGTAACAATCACATACTTTTAATTTAGTTTTTCACACTTTTTCACACTTCATTTCTTTACATTATTTATGTCTTGCATTCATCTTTACTGCCATGGTGCAACAAAACACTTTTCACACTTGAAAAGACACCTAAAGATACTTTATAGTATAGTTTTTACATTGCACAAACACTGCAGCCTTAATTTGTTCTGTGTGGTTGCATTTTATTGTAAATTTGATTGCATTGATGATTCATTTATTTTACTAGCACGAGAAGTTGTGGCGTTAGTCACATGCTAAGTTTGACAGATTTATCCGTGAATTGCTCACCTGGATTCACGTTTCTCTCACAGTTGCGCTGTTATACCTTAACCTCTCTTAACCCATTGATTCCTTGAGAGGGTTCATTCTAAACTCAGCTTGACTCAATGAGAACATTTTTTCTTTCACAAAACAAAATGGGCCTTTTTCCTCAAGTGAAGCGAGGGCTGCTTTCTCCAGCATGTTTGGATTAATAAGGAGTGATTGATGAAGACAGGAGAGGAAACATTCGATTCCTGCTCTGCTCCCGTTCCTGTGAGAAAAACCTTGGGAAAGAGAGCTATAAATAAGAAGTGCTGGTCCATGTGCAACGACCATCTCGCTTAGGCAAGCCATGGGTGTATGTGTGTGTGTGAGCGAGAGTTGAAGTGTGTCAAGTTTGTGTGCACGTTGTTGGTATGTCAATTTGGCATGAAGGACAGACTGGCGACAAGGTTTGGAAACAAGGAAAGGAAAATATTGACCAATCATGCATAGCAAATGTCAATACATAAGCTTCAAGTGTGCTCTTTTCTGCAGGGCTAGTCCATTACTCAAACATTCACAATGAGTCGAAGCATTTTAATATTTTCTACATAAGTTTTTACCTATACAAGTATATATTTCTTTCTCCAGCATTTAACTCCTGAATCACCCAGAAACGAATCATTTGGGCAATAAGGTTTGCAGACCACACAGGAACCAGGATATATGTAAATATATGGTGTCTACAGTCGGTTACAAGCCATAAAAGCATGAAAAGCCTGTTGCTACAGCTTGGTCCGCTTTAAGGGAACATCACAGTTTCACAAATGTTGACTTGTCCTAAGTGTACATCGATTTTTCTGACTGAAGAACAAAAATATGTTTTTTATTGTAGTTATCTAAGAAACATTGAAGCCAAAATCAATAGCAAAGATAGCAAACCAATCATGTTTTGCCATCTGAGGTAATGAAATTTGTAGATAAAACCGTGACCTACTCCATAAAGCCCAGTTGCACATATCATAAAAAGGCAGAACTCAGCACATGCGAAGTTGAAGGGTCAGCACATATCATTATATTTCACTCATGTGACACAGACGTAGGTGGAACAACAAACCCAGGCCTAATTAGCTGCCCTGCGTGTAAAGTTTAGCCTTAGAAAAATAAACCCCCACCATAAAGTGGCTGTAGAGTTGGAGGTACGGCGTAGTGAGGTAGGGTGGAGGTGCCCACAAGCAAAGATTTCCTGAGTTCAAAGGTTGGCGATTTCATTCTAGAAGGGCTTTCAAATGGATTCTTTTTGTCACTGCCGATGTAAACAATCAAACAAGTGTTACCGCTGAACATCTTGTTCTTGACAGCTGTGTTAACAAATTAGCATAACAAACTACAGCTGGATAAACTTGTGCCGAAGCTGCTTTAACATTGATTTAAATGTGCTGTATATGTGATACTCGCGAATTATAAAATTGATTGCACATGTCGGCGCAGCTTAATGATGTTGTTAGTACGAACAAAAAAGGCCTTTTATTTTTATTCACTGCTTACAGTTGCGTTGGTAAAATGGCCTGTTGAATAGGATATATTTGATTGTTTACAGTTATGCATTTGGCAGGCACATTGCATTCAACTATGATTTTTTTTCAGGTTATGCGTTCACTGGGAAATCGAACCAATGACCTTGTCGTTGCTATGGCGCTGTTTTTTACTCTACTAAAATCCCCTACCCTATTATATACCATATATAAACCCAATTACCCTAGGATGACCATAAGAGCCAGTTTCACAATCAATTACAAACTGATAACATGTTGAAAATCTTGTTTCACTTGGAAATATACTACTGTTCAGAAGTTTGAGGTTGGTAAGAATATACATGCTCACAAATGATTATTTATTTGATGATAAAACAGTAATATTGCACTCTCAGCTGTCACTTGGGCTCTATCTTTTCAAAAGGTACACTTTTGTACCTAATCTACCTATTTGGGTTAAAATGTGTACACTTTAAGAACTAATATGTACCTTTAAGGCACCAAAGTGTACTCTTTTGGTATAAACATGTACCTTTTGAAAAGTAAACAAAGTTTTGTACCTTTATTATTGAGAGTGTGTGAAAAATTATTACAATTTAAGTTGACCCTTTTGTATTTTAATGTACTGTATATTATTAGAATCAGCATCATTACTTCAGTCTTCAGTGTCACATGATGCTTCAGAAATCATTGTATTTGCTGCTCAAGAATTTTTTTTGGTATGATTTTTATCAATGTTGAAAACAGTTGGCTGTTTAGTATTTTTGTGTGAATCATGATACTTTTAAAATTAATAAAGGACATGTACTTAAAATAAAAAATAGATAATAAATATAAATGACTTAATTGTTGCTAAACACTAAAGCAACATACACATTTTATCAGCGAGTGATTTCAGCTGAGCGAGAGGAAAATAAGTCATGAGCAATGGCATAGCTTTGTTCTTAGTCATGTAGGGTTGAGGCGAGCCACATCGTGGCTATCGCGAATGTTTCACACTAAAAAGGAAACTTGGAAAGGTCGAGAAACGCCAAGAATCTACATTCCCTCTCGAACCGTTGGCGGGAGGTGAAGAAAGGTTAGCACGGGCCCTAATACTTCTTTAATTGGTTGATTTCAAATTAAATTTGCATTAGTTTATAGCTCTCAAAACAATCGCCCCAGGGCATCATAAACAGCAAAACACTGGCAAACAATTCCAACGCTCTCTCGCAAGTCAAATCTCGGAACTCGGCATGCTGTGTAAGGTTGGCCAAAGTTATGGTGAGGATGTTTGGCAGGGCCAGTATTGACACTAGAGCTACTCACAACATGCCTTGTTGAATCTTGGAGTGCTATGGGTTTCAGTTGACTGCAAAGGTCATTTAGGTCCACCCAGTTTCCCAAGTGAGTATATAAGGGTGCCGCTCAGCTATGTGGCACTGAGGCTGTATTATTATTTTTAGAGGTGGTATAAATGCGACGTTTCACCTCTTATCCACCCACACTAGATCCAAACTACGGTTGTGTTCAAATCACAGTTAAATGTGGCTTTTATATTGCATTTTTAATTCTGGTCTAGGCCACTTTCATAAGTGGAAATAAATCAGATATCTGTCAAATTGTGCTGCATAGTCAATAAAGCACTGAAATTGTATAATTGATGCCATTATTTGATATAATCTACTTAAGACTTACATGGCTTTAAAAAAAAAAAAAAAAAAAAAAGCTAGAATAGCATTTGGTAAATCAAATCAGTGTCATGTTTCAGTATTTTTTATTTTATGTATATATATATATTTTAAATCTAAGATACGTTAAATTAATCAAAGATGACAGTAAAGACATTATATATATGTGTGTGTGTGTGTGTGTGTATTACTGCTATCAAAATAAAAAGTAAAAGTTTTAGTTTGCATATTATATGTATGTGTTCTGTGTATATTTATTAAGTATATATATAATACACACCCATGTTTGTATATATTTCAGAAAAAAAATTTTTTAAATTTTAAATATATTTATAAACATAAAAATATAAATATAAACATGTAAATACATGTAAATATTTTACAAAATATATACTGTATAAATAGTAAATATATACAGAATACGGACATATATTATGTGAACTAAATCTTATTTTTCTTCTGATTAATCATTTACCGCACTAATTTTATAACAAGCCAAGAGGGAAGTGCCATCTAGTCCCTACAGAGGATACTTCAGCCTGGACTATGTTCATTTGTCTGTCTCTCCGTTCCCTGTTAAAAGACTCTAATTATGAACAGTTGACTCCAACCACCTTGTCTGTCGCCATGGTTACAGATTATTCTCTCCACTCCCTTGTTTTGTTTTCACCTGTATTTAAGCACTTGTTTGTGTTTTACATGTCGCTGATCATTGAGGATGTATCTTGCATTTGCTTTTCATGACAAATATATATATATATATATATATATATATATATATATATATATATACTTATATATATATATACAAAGCTTAAAT
>JAUCNO010001758.1:20128127-20144997 GCA_032353835.1 Enteromius viviparus
ATATATTTAATTAATACAATAAAACGGGAAAAGTAAGCAATATCCATGACGTTGTTTTTATCATCTCAGATAATGTATTTAATATTTATATATTTTATTAATAATTTCAGCACTTAATAAATCAGGCTGTGTGATGAGCTCCACTTGTGATGAAGCACATTATAAAAGCCTCACTTTGGTTTTTGAGATCCTCATGGGTTTTAGTGGATGAAAGCTCTTTTTGTGTGTTTTAGGGTATTAAGATGACAGCACGCCGATATGTACGCCGGGCCCGAGCTTGTGCGTCAGCGTTTATAAACTGGAGCATGTGTGCGCACACAGTGCTCGTATACCTGTGTGTGACTGCTAGGAATATGACGGCCAATCATAACAGGAGGACTTAAGGACGTGTTTGTGTAAGCACTGGAAATTTCTCAGTGGGAATAGCCTGTGCTTACTGAGAGCTCTGATTACAGCTGTTTGAACAGATGCTGGGCAGGAGGCAGGAGAAGGATGTGCAGGTATAAAGACACGGTCTGTGGAGGCCAAGACCCTGAACCGTCCTGCAAATATTATTTTTCAACACCTGAGCATTTTCTGAAGCCCTGAATAATGACCCTTACCTGATGCCAAATCAAAATTGTGCGCTAGGTGTCATTATGATCCATCAATCTCTCGAACAGAAGCGCCTCTATGTTTTGTCCGAATTTGTCCAAACTCCCTTTCTATTCTGTAGCCGTCCTTCAGTTTATTCATGATTTTAAGACTGGAAAGCTTCCAAAAGACATAAGAGATCCGTAAATCTATGGTAAAAGTAAATTTACTGTTTGCCGGAATTTGACCATAAAAATACTGTTATAACATTGTAGGGTTCACATATGTTAATATACCAACCTATTAAAGTAGTAAAATCTGCTTTGTAGTTTCAAAATACACTGATAAGCACCGGTGGTGATGGGAATGATGATGAACCAAAGCCCATCACCAGCAGCTTTTAAATAAATATGAGCATATAGAAGGAGCTCAGTGTCATTCACACAAACATTAAACACCTAATTTACAGTAATTTAATATCATTACATCTACCCTATAACCCTAATAAAATGCAATGCAGGGAATTCTGGGAATTCAGTTTATGGTCTTTCCTTGCAAATTTAAAGGAATTTACCATTAACCATTTAACAAATTTTTACCATAGAGTTTTCGTAGCTTACCGTTAAAATCACGGTCATTTTTTACAGTGTTCTTTTTCACTTCACTCTAATATTCTTAATTAAAAAAATTAATAATACTTTAAATTTACAGTATATGTAAAGGTATAGAAAGAAAGATAGATAGATAGTGTAATGCTCAGCTAGGAAAAAGGCTGGAGATGGAAGAAAACAAGTTTATTTAATATTCAGAGGATTAAAGTCAGTGATGCTTGGATGCTCGTTTGCTTTAACTCCTCAGGAAAGTGAGCGATCTCCCGATCTTGGTGCTTGTGAGTTCCTTCGTGACGTGAACAATCTCCAGGTAATATCCTTTATCCATACAATGGTATGATCAATCTTACTTTTACCTTTCCAGGGCAGGTGGTGGTGAACTTGTTGGGGACGAGCCAGCAGCGTTCTTAGGTCAGTACAACAGGTAAGTATTAACAGGTAGGTGTTTACTTTGTCTCTCGTGAAGGAGGTGAAGGAGATTGTGGTGGATTTGATGAGCTCCGTGCAGGTGAGTGACTCGACGAGCAGGATATGCACCAGTTCAGCGAACTTTCTCACAGTAGCCGGTTGAACAGCGTGATCTCTTGGTAAGCTGTAGCTGTAAGTCTGTAACTCAGATTGCAGTGGTCAAGACATAGCATACATGACAGGTGAGGCATTGGGTAAGGGTGAGAAGATGTTACCTTGATCTCAGCCAAAGTGTTATTGATGAGCTGGGCTTTTAAACAAGATCACCTGATTGGATTCAGGTGGTGGTTATCCGTAATCAGGTGAGTAGCGTGCATGTTCAGCTGCACTGGGATCAGTGCAGCCTGATGGTGTGATAGATAGATAGATAGATAGATAGATAGATAGATAGATAGATAGATAGATAGATGATAGATAGATAGATAGATAGATAGATAGATAGATAGATAGATAGATAGATAGATAGATAGATAGATAGATAGATAGTATAGAAGTATAGAATAGCTATAGAATTTAGTGAATTAAAAGTCATATAAACTATTTAATGATATTTTTATGGTGCTATGGTGAGCACGTATCCCTCATACTTTCGTTGCATGGATTAAACACTATGCAAAACTGTATGTTTTTCCACAAAAGAAAGTTAGTCATACAGGTTTAGAACAGCATGAGGGTGAAAAGTTTCATTTTTGAGGTAAATAAAACCCTGCACTGGCAGCATTTTATAATGTTAAACTCATCCGTATTTTTACTTCATATGCTACAGGGGGTGCACACATTTTACATCGGAAATGACCTCACTGTGTACATGAGCATCAGGTGGTTCGGTGCCTAATGCTGCTGCATTGTTTTAAATGGCATAACTGTGTGTTTACCCATCAGGCTTAGGTTTCATACTTTGGCCAAATGCAATAAAAGTTATAACAAAACATACCTGTATTCTCCAGAAATCCCAATACAAGCAGCACTCAGTTTCATTTGACAGCTGATACTAGGCCATGCTATTCCCAGGTTTTCTGGTTGGAAATCCACTTCCTTTCTATTCTTGGGGCCCAGAAGGCTTCCAGCGAAATGTACGATTGAACAATAATAAATAACTTTTATTGCACGAAGCTTGACTTGTGTGATTTGCCACTCCATCAACCAAATAAACCAGCACTGAAAGGACGTGGGTGCACAAAGCAGATCCGGGCCTGAAATATTTTCGTCTGCTTCTACGGTACAATGTGTGCTATACATCAGTGCTACGGGATGCAGTGCTCATCTTTCAACAAGCTATAAGCTCCAATGTAAATTCCGCCTCCTCAGCTCCCATTTTAGTCGGGTGTGAGGAGAGAGCGCGCCTGGCATACTACAATAAACACAATAAAACAAGATGTAAAGGACAAAATAAATATCCCCACAGGTTGGCCTGCCAGTGTTTTGAGAGGCTCGATTTTCGGTGACAACTGGAAATGTAGATGTAGTACTGCAGGTGTTGGCCACATTGAAAAGAATAGAGCAAAATCAATGTCACGGAAAAAAGGAAAAGACAGGCAGACCACAGTGCACAGAACATAATAATTTACATATATAATAAGATTCTTGCACCTCAGAGTAAGCAGACAAAAGAATAAATGTGGTCATTGCTTTCAGAGGTGGATGCAATTATGTAAATACTTAGAGAACAGAGATTACTCTGGCATTTAAAAATATACATAATGTTTCAGATGCTGTGCAATGGGATCAGTCCACTGGTTGGCCAGATTATGCCATCCCATAGCACAAAATCACATGACACAATTATTAAATTTACAAGTTGTGTTTATTAACCAGGCTGTTTTGGTCACCACAGACAATGGTGACCCTGGTTATAAACTTTCTTCGAAATGTCGAAATATCTCCCTTTGTGTTCAGCAGAACAACGAAATTCAAACAGGTTTGGAACTACATACTTGAGGGTGATTTTTGGGGGTGAGCTATTTCTTTAAGATGGATTTTTAGGTTTTCATAACCTGAGGTAAAAATCACGCTTATCCTTCCTACCAGGGTTAAATATTATTTCATTCATTTATAATAATGATAACCCAGGTCTTAAAAGCTCTTATGGCTTTACTCTATGACTTAACTTATTCTTTTATAATCCACTTAAAAGTACAATCAGAAAAAAAGTAATAATACAAGGATATGTTGAAGCCGTTACATAAACAGGTCACGTGATGCCTTCACCCAATTAAGAAAACATTGACACAGCACATAAATTATGAACAGTCTGAAATGTGAAGCAAGATAATCTATTCCCTTTACCCAGAATTTAGATTAATCCAAGGTTCAAGTATCAAAAGCCCTTTTGAGATTTAAACCATCTTTCATATTTGTGCTAGACATGAATATAATTGTTGTTGTTTTTTAAATCCCTATTGTAAAAGATCTTCGACCCTCCCTTCGACCCATTAGTCTCTCACTCTCACTAGTCTCGCACTTCCTCAAGCAGATGTGCAATGTGCATTTAGTACTAGCTCAAACTATCACTGCTAATTCGTCTAGCAGTGATAGATCTCTACATGGTGTTCTGATGTCATTTGGTGATAGAAAATAGGAGGAGGCAGATAAAATTATCTGCCTCCTTTGGAATGCCTTGATGCATGGAAGCAGCTGCCAAAGCCAGTGACGGAAATAATGAAAGTATGCATGCCATTGATCCATCAGGCTCACCCGTGTTTTCTCAACAGCAGATCTCAAAGCTGGGGGTGAAATAATACCGGCCAATCTGCAGAATGTCAGCTCGGCAGCCAAAACCAGGAGGTCCAGGCAGGCTGGGAAGGTTATGCATGAACGACAAAGGTGGTCTTTGGCCTGACCAAATGACATTGTATTGGCTGTATTATTAAAGTTTGTCTGGCTTGGATTGCTGATGCTACAGTTTTCCAAAACAAGACACGTACTGAAGGGGAATTTGTTAAAAATGTATTTTATCTGATGGTTGCAAGACTAAAACAATAGTATTTTTTGCATGTTATGAAGGTTGTATGTCCCAAATACAGGACTGACAACCGTACTCTGCTGGTGTGTGAACATGCCCAATATTCCTGTAAATTGGATGACAAAAGACATCCAAGTCTTAAAATAGCTAGTAAATGATTAAATTCCAGGGTTTTGATGATGAACTGCATGTGTTCATTCAGGTCCTGTAAAAGCATTGTGGAAGATAGAGTTTCTAATAGTAGAACAGTATTTCATCAAAGTTACATATTAAAAGGCCAGGAAGAGGTTCAGGTCGTGAACTTACAAAATCAAGTTATTTATACATACATATATATATATATATATATATATATATATATATATATATATATATATATGAATGCATAACATATAACTCTGAACGTGGAGTCTATAGGCTCTGCTGGAGTGTTTGGGTGTCACGTTTTCTGTCTTTTGAGTTTTATAACCTTGTTAAACTTTATCCTTTTCCACATCTAATAGAAAAAAAAACTTTCTTAAACATAGTTTTTTTTTGATCACTGCTTGCTTACATCTTTAATTCATTTCCCAATACATGGTATCCCACTATATAATAGAATTGTACAGGCATCTGTCAAGGAAATATAAGATTGCGTTGGAAAAATGTTAAACATCGGTCAAGGTTTCCTTGCCAGAGCCGATAACAAGCCAACAAAAATGTTAAGCCTGAAAGACGGAGATGGAGGGAAAGGGAGAGATTAAGGTTTAGGAAACACACTCTCGGCTCAAAGCCGCAGGAACTCTATAAAAGTGAGTGAGTGTAAAGAGTAGTAGTGAGTGTCTATTGGCCAATGTTAATGTAGACATGTTTTTGTCAGCTTTCCCAAAGTATCATTGTGAAATCTGCTCAGGCTAATGGACGGCAATTAAAGTTGTATTCAATTAGCTCCATGGGTTAAAACTACTCTCGAATCCAAGTGAGCAGGTGGTTCTGCTTATACGTGGAAACAAAACACGTCTCTTTAAGACTATGTGATACTGTACAATCTGATCTAGTTTGACACTCTGCCACAATCCAGGGCCATGTACAGTGACAACCGAAACTTAATCCTACAAACAAGTCATGTTTCTGCTTAGACAGATGTTTTAATGTTAAAATCTACAATAGTCTGTGCTTTACGAAATAGAGTAAGAGGAAAATCCTTTTAAAAGAATAGTTCACCCAAAAATGGAAATTTGCGTAAGATGTACTCACTCTCAGGCAATCCAAAATGTAGATGAGTAAACTGTAACTTTATCAGGACACGTTTGGAGAAATTTAGCATTATCATTTGCTTATTGTGTCCTGTGTAGTGAATGGGTGCCGTCAGAATGAAAGTCCAAACAGCTGATGAAAACATCACCCAGTTATCCAAACCAGTCCATCAGTTTAAATCTTGTGAAGCGAAAAGCGGTGTATTTTTCAGAAACAAATACATCATCAAGGTTTTTGAACCATTGGTTTTGGCCAAAATACTAATCTATAATCCATAATAATGCTTTCTTCAGTCAAAAAGTCCATTACCTGTTGTCCTCTCATGTCCAAATCCACCAACATACTTGTTTAGAGCTGTACTGGGCCATTTTTGCTTACAAAAAGCAATGTGTGACCTATGCACATTCCAGTTCTGATTTTGACTTGAAGTGACTTTTTACTGAAGAAAGCCATATTATGATAGAGATCTCATATTTTATTATTTATAAGTTAAAAAGGTCTTAATAAAGAGTTTAATAGAGGACTGGACTGGTGTGAATTACTTGTGCATTATTGTGAAGTTCTTATCAGCTGTTTGAACTCTCATTCTGACGGCACCCATTCACTGCAGAGGATCTATCAGTGAGCAAGTCAAAACATTATACCTGTTTAGGGTGTACATTGTCTCTCTAGCAAAAATGCTTACCAAGAAAAATCTCTTGACACTATTTAGTTCTGGGACCTTTTGTTTATTATGAATATCTGCTTTCATCAGTTAACAATTCCTGGTTTAAAAAACAACTGAAAGTGCAGACATAGTTAACTTATCTGTGGTATGGTTGTTGAATTAAATTCACTCAATTTAAATGCCATGTTTAAATGTAATTATATAGCTTTCTATATTTGCACAACATGTTTTGAAACCATTTTTGTCTTTCAGAATGGTTAGCATCACAATATGCGTTACATGCTGTTACTTTGAGAAGTAACTTTGACTGGATCATAAAACAACAACAAAACACGTTAATTATCCCTTCAGCGCTAAAAGCAACAGCAACACGTTTCTTTTTGTAAAACAAAGGTTAAAAAAAGAAGTTTAAACAATTGACTTAGCATTGAAATACATTTAGCTCAATAATAATAATAATTAAAAAAGAATTATATATCAACAACTAGACATTTACTCAAGTTTTATCACTTAAAAAATACATACAAATGTGCTTCTGTTGAGCAGCTAATAATGTGAGGACAAAAATATCAACCTGTTAAAACACTCTGGTGATTAGTGGTGTAATGTCACCAGCAAGATTCACAATTCTGTAGATATAGTCTCTGCACTTGTGACTAATCCGGCACTGGTAAAACATCTGCTATAATACTATAAAATATTTACTTGTTGCTTGCAGTTACATGTATTCCAGCAGAATATACTGAATGGCTGTCATTGGAGACAGATGTTTTTAGCAGCCAGGTGGTGTAGTTTTGACATCTACCAGCAGGGGCAAACAGCCCTATTAGCAGAAAAAGCCCTAGGCTAGTGCTGAATAGACACCTGCATATGACTAGAGAATCCAAGGCGTTTTATTTGCACATCAACACAGGTTTGTGTAAAAAAAAAAAAAAAAAAATTTGTTAAAGCAACAGTGTTTGTTTGTTCTAAATGCATTATGTGTACCTCCAGATGTTAATGATGATCTACATGACAGGGTTGTGCAAAATTCAAAATGGAAGAATTGGCTCTTTTTTAATTCATGAGTGTGAACTGGAATTGGACACATCTGATAGGACGCTCATCAGAATGACAGGAAGAGCAATTTACTGAATTGCAATTCATTACAAGCAATGCATTCTGGGAAAATAAGTGCTTTTCCACTTATCTATCTATCTATCTATTACCCATCCATCCATCCAACACACAAGTTAGAAAGATAAAATACTTTCAAGTTAAATGTTTCTTCACATAGATGTGGATTTGATGATTTGACCATTATTAAAATGTAATTTCAATATCTAATTTATTTTACTGTAAGAAAAACTGTACTAATATGAAGGAAGTTTGCATTTTGCTTTTTCCCTTTTTTTGACAGGTATTTTACCTGCGTTTTGTATTGGATTGTGTTATATAATTAATGTTAATGTCTATTAAATTAATAGACGGTGTCCTACTACCTTGCAATTTCAATTCTGTTTGCTTGATTCAAATGCAAGAGTTGAAGGGTCTGAATGGTGCACAGCCCTGTATTATTTTGAATGCAAGTGTATAGGCTAATGATGATTAACAAAAAGGAAATGTTTTGGCAAAATAACTCTTGACGAAGGAATTTTAGAAGTCATGAAGACTCTCTTCTGGTTGCTCTTTGAAAGTCTTCAGAATATCTCGCTACCTGCAACCGCAACTCTCCACCACCATGTCCTCGTACTGCTTGTACACCACATTATTGGCCGAGTCAATGTACAGAATACTGATGGGGCTGAGTCTGGTCGGGACACAGCAGGTCGGTGGCGTAGATCTGGGATCCATGGAGTTCATGAGGGTCTGGATGATGGCGTGATTGGTCGGCTCCAGATGCGAGCGGATGGGAAAGTCGCAGACGCCGTCGCAGTGGAAGGCCTCGTACTCTAGAGGCGCGATGATCCAGTCGTCCCAGCCCATTTCCTTGAAGTTGACGTGCAACTGCTTGCGGTTGCACCTCTGTTTGGGGCTCTTGGTTGGTTTTTTCCCTCGTGGCAACGGAGCCCGCCGCATCCGCCGCTGGGTGAAGAGGTACTCGTAGACGGTCTTGTTGTCGTGGCCCGAGCGGGCTTTGATCTCGTTGTAAAAAAGCCCTCGTTTTTTCGTACGGCCAAACACCACAAAGAAGGCTTTGTCCTGATTTTGCCTTCCCGCCCGACCCAGGCCGAGTAATCGCAAGTCAAGCGGTCGGCCTTGATCGACCGCGTCCAGCTCAAAGCAAAGCTGAGGAGCGTTTCTAAAGTTCTTGAACAGTTTCCAGATGTCAAACACTTCCCAGTAAGGGGCGCTGTGAGGGTCGATACGTCGAGGTGGCGTCAGAAGAACAGGTCCGTGCTTACCTGAGGCACAGGTGTACAGTCTCAAAGCTGCCGTGCCCTCAGTAAACGTGGCCTTGCGAAAGTCCATGTGCTTCTTTCGGAGGATGCGCAGCTCTGCACCCAACAGACCCTCCTTCTCCATTGAGCTGATGTTGAAGATGTATCGCTGACGCCTCAGGAGGGGCCCACGGTCATCTGCAAAAATGAAGGTCAAAGGTCAATAAAAACAGCCCTTGAACTGCTTCAGTAGTTACATTTCAAACTGATCTCTAAAAGCACATCATTTGCTTTTCATGCACCATTTATGTTTTTTGGATGTTTTTAAATTCTTATAGGGTATTATGACAATGTTTCATAGTTTTAGACAACTGTAATATTTTTAATTTGGATGAACAATAGTGTTACCTTGTTTTGTTGGATACAATATCGTGTTTTTAACATTTACCATAAGAATAATATAAATACCTTGGTAATACCATGGTTTTGCATGACAATACAATGATTTTATTTAGACATGCACAATGGTTTTATCATGTGGACACAAAATCATGTTCTTAACAATTTTAGTGAAAATACCATGTTTTTTTATTTTTCATAATTTACTATAATTATACCATGTTTTTGCACATGGTGTCAGGGTAGTAAAGTGTTTTTAATTAGACACAATGCTTTTTTGATCACAATACTGTTGTTTGAACATTTACAATGACTTACAATGGTAATACTGTTTTTTTTTTTTTTTTTTTTTTTTTTAAATGGAGTCATGATAATACTAAGCTTTTTGACATTCATCATGGTAATACAAAGGTATCTTGTGCAGTAAACAATCATGGTATTTCCTTCTGATACCATCACTGTACTGTTGAGAGGGAAGACATTTAGGAGTAAAATGATCAGTCACTTTGATCTTTTCTAACAGCAATGCAGCTAATTTTTTCCACAATCAAAGCTCACACATTGTGATTGTGTGTGTGTGTGTGTGTGTGTGTGTGTGTGTGTGTGTGTGTGTGTGTGTGTGTATTGAATGCAATGCAATATGAAGGCAGTGCACTATAAATATCAAAGGTTTCATTTTATCCAAGAACAGTTTGCTTTCAAAAGACTATTAAAACCAGATGACCTCGGCCTGGAGACCACAACATACTGTAAACACAGCATTATTATCAACCTGCAGCTATTTACCAGTGGGCCTACCACCGTGACATATGGCTTTCACTAACATAGGCTGAAAAGACCATCTGAAGCGCATGGAGAGGGGCAGAGAGAGTGCAGCTGATTAGTGCTGTATGAGTGTGTGTGGAGATATAAATTACACTGAATGGATGTACAAAGACATGTGCGGTCCATTTGTAAACTTAAAGAAATAGTCAGAACTTAGACCGAATGTTGAGGCCAAAAATGGAAATTCTGTCACTAATTACTCACCTTAATGTCAATCCAAACCTGTATACCTTGTGTGATTGCTAAAAGGAGATATTTAGCAGAATGTTCCAGGCTGCTCTTTTTTCATGCTTTATTAGCGAACGGAGAACTAACATTTGTGCTGAGGTCATACAGGTCCGAAGCAACAAATGTGAGTAAATGATCATTTGTAGGAAAACTTTTCCTTTAGGTGACGGAAAAATGCATACATTTCTTTCCCGGTGTCTACAGAGGATGTGGTAACTATAAATTTGCAAAGGGCATTTCACACGGCAAAAACTAAAACCATTCAGAACTTCTGAGGAGTCGACCTTGGAGCTACATAAAGCAGGGCCATTTAAATGCTGTTTTAAACAGATTTACTTTGAAAAAATAAAAACATATTGAGGCCACCTACTTGTAACCGGCCCAGGAGTTTATTTACTTTAAGCAGAGGTCCATCAGAAGTCTTATGCCAGATGCATATTGACACAGTTGGTTTGGGTCAGAGACCCGGATTAAAAAACGATTGTGTCGATTTAGTGTGTAGTGCAAAACGAAGCAGAAATAAGATGTTTTCAAAATATATATCCACAGACTTTTCTTTTGCAGTAGACTTCAAACGGGTAGTTGACGTGACATTTCAAGCAGTGACAGCATCCTACTATTTGAAAGGCCATATAACATTTTCCCTTTTTTGGGGGGGACTATTATCATACATGTACTTTTTTATGAGCTTATATTATTTAAGAAAATATATGGAATATAAACTCTATGGGATATTTATTCTAATAATTAATGTTACACAATCCAAGGCTATTAAAAGAACCTGCAAAAATCTTAAACACTGTTAATGATAGTTGTGGTTACATACTTCAGTTAAAAATATATACTTTGTCTTATAAAACCTATTTTAAATGTAAAATCTTTATACTAACTAGCCAACTAACTAAATTAGTTAATAGTAATAGGTAATAGGAAAAACTATTTATAAACACAGGCACAAACACACACACACACACATGTATATAAAGTACTGGCATGTTGTGACAATATATGGGGTAAGTTGTCACACTTTGAAACCTAAATTTAAATAGCTAGATTTTTCAGCTGATTTAAAATTGTTAAATTAGTATAAACAAATTAATTCATGAAATAACTACTTCAAATGTACCAAAAAAAATAATTTTAATTAAAAAAATAAATAAATATGTGAAAATATGAAATATTACACTTCAAATTTAAATATTTGCAACCAATATGGAAAAAGGAATAAACGCTTTTTTTAATTCAGACTTTTGATGCAGTGGGACAAATTGCCCCGGTGTCCCTATAACGTGCACACAAAAGAACTCTCAATGCAAAACAGAAAAACAGGCATATCATACCTTGTCCTCTATCTACGAAGCTGGTGATGGTATTGGCCATCCCAGCTTCTTGCAGGACACTAGTATTGACCTCTCCGCTGGTCAGGGACCAGTACAGGGACAGCATGTAGTCATGGGGCGTCACTAAAGGATGTTTGGGTTCCTCGCTGTTCACCAGCTTCGTCGCTCGCAGATGCCCAGGTGCCGGTGCGATGCTTTTCATCACGCCAGCATTGGTCTGAGCAGCCCTGATCGCAGCCGGCGCGGCGGATTTCTGCGCAGAAACTCCTTTATTGTATCCCGCTTGGTGCTGGATGCTGGAAGAGGATGCGACTCTCGCCGCATCCTTGGGTACCCAAGAGCGCGCGGCCTCCCTGCGCCCCAAACTCACAGGAACCGCGGCGCGAGCCGGGTTACCCTCGGCCTTGATCAGAGGTGGACCGGTGCGAATGCGGGAGATTTTGGCGTTGTCTGAGGACTTAACGAGAGTCGTGCCGTTGCGCGCCACCGGTAACCGTGGATTGGCTTTGGCCGTCCCGGCGCCCCTGTGACTGGCCACTCCGGCGATGGAGAGCGCCTGCGGGATGAAGTCCAGGTATAACAGAGTCCAGAAGCCCAATAAAAGAGGGAGACTAGTCAGAACTTTCATCCTCTGATCTTCCTCTGTGTTTCGGTGATGGAGAAATGACCGACGGCTCTACCATGAACGGGTCTGGAAAGGTAAAAATGAAGCTTTGGAAACGTCTGATCGATTATTCCGCGCAAATCATTGCCATGAGCCCCTCTCTTCAGAACCATAGTGATCCAGCTCTCTGTCGGAGTGGAGATCCAGGAGTAGGTATAATAGCGCAGTGTCTCTCGGTGAAGTCCAGTGGTTCTGCTTGATATCTTGTAAGAGACTTGTTTAAAATGCCACTTTTTCCAAGGGGGAAGGATGGCGTAATGCGCTCTCTCGCTCACTCTCTTTCTTTCTCCGAGTTTGAACGTGGTCCAGTGAAAACAGCAAGCACTCACACTCACACACACACACACACACACACAAACCTGCAGGTGCTTAAGTTGCGCGCAAACCTGAGCGCAGGAATTGGAAACGGAATTCCAACGCAAACGGGCTTAATTACTCTCTGATGTCATGCTGTCCAGATTTATTCAAGTGCAATATTTCTTAAAGCATGAGTCACTAAATACATAAAACCAAAAGCTTTGCATTAGTTCGCCAGAATAAAGAACTGCTCAGGGTGTTTAAATTAGCTATGGGCTATAGGTCAGATCTGCTATGCAAAACATCTAATGCATTAAACATGATTTGATATTCAAACTTTTTCAGAAAGGTGAATGATTTTCAGTCAGAAATCGAGACATTTCACAATAAACTACAACAAGTAACACATTGGATTGAATACAGAATTTTAAAATAGAAATTCTTAAATAGAACTTTCTTGTTTTGTAGTTTTACTGCAAATACTTCTTAACATTGTAATGCTATTAAATATTAATTTTATTAATACACACTTAAGAAAAGTTCAATTCATTTTTCAAAGTTGTGTTCAACTAAATGAACCAAAAACAACAACAAAAATATGATTTAATATGAATGAATTTACTTTTTCACAAGGTTAACTCACATCACTGAAAATCTTTATTAAGGGTCATATAATTGCTTTTTTTTTTTTTTACTTTTTACAGTTTTCTGTATAACAAGAAATGCCATATAGCATATTTAATTATAATATGACATTGTTTAACATAAAATTTTGTCTATAATTTTGTGTATTTCAAATAAAATATAAAATCAATCAATAAAACAAATATAAAATATGAAAATCAAGAGACAAACCAATACATTTTTTAAATTTGGAATTATATTGTGAAAGCAGAAAGCTGCTGTCGTCCAATCAGAATCAAGCATCCCAGAAAGGTGTGCAGTAATATACAGCTAGTTTATAGAAGCACTTTTCATCAAACACAAAAAAATATGACATTTAAATTGGTGCATGGATTTAAAGTTAATTTGCCATCACACTCATCACACTGGTGGAAGGTCAGAGGTCACATGACAGATTTTAGTTTTCTGGGATATAGAATCTGGCACTAGTATCTGTTTTTCTGAGCCTCAACCATATATTCGTATTTAAGGCCTGTGGAGAAAAAGTTTATTTCCTCAAGTCAAATATATGGACTATTGGTTACACTGTGTTAGACACCCACACACACCATTCCAGTCCTTCCCCAACATTAAAAAATATCCACCTCCGTAGACAAACAGAGGGGGCAAGGGAGGGTGTTTTGGATTGTGCAGGTGAAGCTCAGGACACACACACACATATATACACATATACATAAACACGCTCATCCAGGGGTGAAAACCTCAGCACTGGCAAGAAAACTGAGTGAACGCAGCACATTTCAACTGTCCGAGATGTTCGTCTCTCAGGATGTTTTCAGAAGGATGGAGGAAACATGGCCTGTGGTTTAACCCACACACAGACGCATGGATCACCAGGAAGATTTCTTCTGTGTGGATATACAGTCTGAGACAACTTTTTGCTTGTTTCTAATTTAATACAAAAAGTTTTAATCAGTCATATTAGTATATCATTATCATATTATTATTAATAATGAATTACAAATAATAAATAAATAGGTAATTTATTATATTTTATTGATACATTTTACGTTTATTAGAATTTTTATATGATTAGATTGCTAATTTATGCTATTTATAATGCATTTTAATTACATTTCATAATTATTAATATAAATAATGTATTTTATGTATAATTATTTACTATTCAACTATTTACAAAAATTTACCATTACATTATTTTTAATATTTCTTTTTACTATATTGTACCATTTATTCTCATTTAAATGTATTTTTTTATTTATTTCATTTTATTATTAATATTATTAAGTCATTGTTACCCCTGTTAAAAAAATATTATATAATATAAAATATTGTATACTACATTTCCTTATTAATACATTGTATAATTCATCCTAAGCTTATCATTTTACTCTTAATAAACATTTTATATCATAATATTTGTTTTAATTCTTTAATTACATTTTTATTATCCACTGTGCTGGTTGATATTTGGACCATTCCCCCAGATCGCCATACTACGCTGCTATCTTTGTGCAGAGAAATGTGCTGTCGATGTGTTAGACATTGCAAAACCACAGACATTTCTCAGATGCAGTCGTGGACAAACTAAATATAAAGGCCTCTTGTTCTGGAAAAGCCACAGTTTTGACTTTCTGCTAATATGCATGTGCTCTTGACTCCACCTGTGCTGTGCTTCATCAACCAAAGTCAAGTTTAAAGAAAAAAATATGTATTATTATAATTATTATTGTTGTTGTTGTTGTTTTTAAATATTTCATGCAGGCTTTTTCAGTGACTTTTCTTGATGGCATTCAATTACCACCTTTAGGTGTCTTTAAATGCATGTTTTAACCGCAGTTTGTTCTCATTGGCAGTATGAGTGTGTTGCTGAAACAGTGTTGTTCATTGGTACACACTATTAATACAGACGATTGACTGAGCTGCTGAAAGACTTTTCACCATGACAGACTGGGACAAAATGCAACATTGCCCCCACTTGGACAATGTAGGCTATTACGTAAGAAAAAAATCAATAGAAGAAACGTCTGTGGGGCTTTACACTTTCTATCATTAAAATACGTAACAATCAAAAATGGGGACAAATTTGAGTTAGTTATTTATATTTCCCATTATTAAATAATAGTTTTATTACAGTTACAGATTGAAAGTGGGCAATGTTGCGTGCAAAATAAAATGTATTTTATTAGGATCTTTTGAAGTGATGTTATAGAATGTCAGAAACAGACTGACGTTTTGTCACTATTCATTAAAAATCCTCAAACCTACTTTGCATAAAGTACATTGTGCTATGTTTTGGTTTTTCAATTCAATGTAACAATATATCTATTAATAAAAATGGCAATTTGTGATTGATATAATCAGAAAAATACCACATCTACCAGATCTAGAATGGACTAGGACGAATTTATTCTTCAGCAAACCAGCAGGTGGCGTTAAGAAGCAACAATTCAAGTTCTCGTCGACTGTGTTCGAATACGAACTAGTTTCTGTAGTATTTAATAATAAAACTAGTGTACGGCTTTCTACATGCTGTATCCTGCCGTGCCGTCCTACTTTAAAAGCACGTGAAGCCAAACTGAGTGAATAATGCACTACGGTCACGCGACGTCATCGCCATCTTTAACTTTAACTCGGCCAGTAGCATTCCAATTTACCTTTTAAACTATTTTTAGCACTTGAACATAAAAATTTTAATCTCTTTTACCCTGATTGCATTGCCTTTGACGCACACGGTCAACATCCTTGGATACTGGAACTGTTCAGGCTTATCTTTGTTTGCTTTTCTTATTTACTTTCCTTGTCTGCCCTATCCCTCATAGTTTAAGTTTTTTTTTTTTAAATTGATTATTTATTCTCACATTTAACAACAAACCACCAAATCACTCAACAAATTAGAATACTTTATAGGATAAAAAAAAACATTTTAGTGAATTGTTGGCCTTCTGGAAAGTATGTTAATTTACTGTATATGTACTTGGCAGTGGTTAATTACTGCCTCAGTTGCTCAGTGTGAGCAGGTGCCAATCCTGCTGCTCAGCAGAAGGAAGCATTATGTGCACCAAAATTAATTGGTAAACAGGTGCAGTGATGTTGCTTTTCAAAAAACACAGTGGACCAACACCAGCAGATGACATTGCACCCCAATTCATCACAGACTGTCAAAATTTGACACTGGACTTCTCCATCCTTCCTCCAGACTCTTAGACCTTGGTTTCCAAATTAAATACAAAAGTTGCTTTTAAATGAAAAGAGGACTTTGGAGCACTGGACTCTTGATGCCTTGACCCCAGCCTCAGTCCATAACTTGTGATGTTCACCCAAATTCCTGAATTGATTTTGCTTGACCATAAGGCTTTTTCCACTCAGCTTTCTTTTAACATGCTTGGATATAGCACTCTGTAAACAGCCAGCTTCTTTGGTAATGAATGTTTGTGGCTTACCCTCTTTGTGAAGGGTGTCAATAATCGTCTTCTGGACAGCTGTCAGATCAACAGTCTTCCCCGCAATCAGGTAGCCTAGTGAACCAAACTGAGAGACCATTTTGAAGGCTCAGGAAACCTTTGCAGGTGTTTTGAGTTGATTAGCTGATTGG
>JAUCNO010001758.1:20145097-20169965 GCA_032353835.1 Enteromius viviparus
ATTCAAAAACGGTAAAACACATCTGTATTACTCTAGGGATGTTGAAAAATGAGCCTATTTCCAAAAAAAGTGGAGTGCTCCTTTAACTACTTTGTACTTACATCAAAAAAATAGGTACAATGTAATTATTGTGTTCATATTTTATTGTAAAACACTTTTCCTGATATTGAGGTGGGATAAGGGTAAGGTTAGGGACAGGTTTGGTGGAATGTGTAGGTTTAAGGGTGGGTTAAGGAGTAAGGCAAGGGTGGGGAATGTTGACCCTGGAGGGCCACTGTCCTGCAGAGTTTAGCTTCAACCTTTAAAAACCTTGCGAAAAGTACCTAACTGTATCTTGAAGACCTTAATTAGGTTGTTCGGTTTTGTTTATTTAGGTTTGGAGCAAAACTCTGCAGGGACACCAGCCTTCCAGGATCAACATTCCCCACCCCTGGTGTAAGGGATTGGTCTACAGTGTAATTCTAAACATAAATACAGAAATAATTACAGATGTAATTACTGTATATACAGGCATTTTCAAAATATAAGTACAATGTAAATACATGTATGTTCACAATAAGTGCATTATACCAAATTATACATTTAGATTTAAGTACATAGTAGTTAAGGCCACCTAAAAGTGGGAACAGTAGATTTATATACTCCATATACTCCTGGTTTCACTTTAATCACGTGATGTGTTTTGTTTTTGTTTTTTTGGCAGATGTTAAATTTACATCAAGCAAATAAGGATAACGATGCTGTTTACATTTATTATGCAGGTCATTTGTTTACACAATTGTAGGCCTATTACCGTAAATACATGTAAATACATCCCACTATTAAATATTCAACGCACTTTACTTCTGTTTATTGAACTTATTCATTCTTCTTTTTCTTTAAAATGTTTAGTTTTAATAGGAGAGTTAATGGAAAGGGATTGCAAATTTTGATGACTCATATTGCACTGTACTGGTTTTTGTCCAATCAGTTATATCATCCCATGTCCCTCCCACTTATATCATGCGGTTGACGGCTGTGGCATAATCAATGCTCATGGTCTATTTAAAAAAGAGAGAGTAGCCTCAGTGTATCCAGTGGAAATTTTCTGCTTTGATGCATCAAAAACTTAATTTACACTGTGATTTCAGAGTTTTAATAAAACAGTAGCTCACTGCCAGAGTTCTATTGCTGGTTTATTTTCCTCACACAAGAAGAGTCATATACCAGAGTTGCCAAACAAAATGGCTTATTCTCGTAACTGACTAATGAAACCGCATTGAAGCTTACAGAATTACCGGCCTGAACTAATTCCCTGTCCTCTTCAATTTCTCTTTCTTGCTAGTATATCCTCTTTTCCCAATGCTGTGCCTGCAGGCGCTGTTGTCAGCCCTGGGAAAAGCCTCATGAGGGGGGATCTCATCCAAAACACCGCAGTCTTTAGCTGCCTCAGTATGTTTGTGGCACCTCGTCCCCTCAGCTCAGTGCATCATGGTTACAGTCTTTCTCCCCGGAGGAGGCTAGTCTTTCTCTGTGATACAGGATACTATAATATTATAGGCTGACGGAGGACAGTGGTGAATGCACCATTAACTCTGTGCTGACTTAGTGCCTCGGGCCATTTGCTGAGCGTAGCATGAGCCTCAGCGCTAAAGCTGCCCCCGGTGGCTTGTTCTGACAGATATGGGGTGGTCATTCAAATGGAAATATCTTTGGTTGAAGTATTGTTAAGTGTTTCAGTCTTTTTACTAGTGCTGTCAAATGATTAATCGCGATTAATCGCATCCAAAATAAAAGTTTTTCTTTATATAATATATGTGTTTATGCTAAGTTTATTTATTATGTTTATATTAAAACACACACGAACAGTATATATTTTGATAGTATTACATATCATTCATTGTTTTGAACAAACTGGTTGAATGAATGATTCAGTGACTCACTCATAAAGTCATCCACTTGTCTCCACCTACTGGTGCATTTATGTAATTAATTGGAAAAGTTTCTTGAAATCATGAAATGTTTTTGGAAAATTGAAATACTGCAGTGTGATTGCGGCCTTTCTGTTCTTGTGTTGACTGAAAGAGTACATGAAATATTTGACAGGAACTTAACTCTTGTATAATACATGACATCAGTAGATATAGTATGCTATATCATTAATTATACAACGATTAGATCCTATCATGTATTAAATTAACACAAGGACAGGAAAAGCAGCATGTTTTTCTTTCATGTTCAGTTCTGCTATATGTTTTCAGCTCTCTGTTGTTTACTTCAAGGTCACAGAGATCTTGTTAATGTAAAGCCCTATCTACAACCTGTCTGTTGTTGGTCCGGGGAATGAGTATTTGACGTTGGTCAGTGGAATTCAATTGACCACTTTCAAAACCCATTCACTGTCGTGCCTGACCTCTAAACTAGATAGCATCAAAATCCACACAGCAGAGATATATCAGCAGCCTTTGAATGACGAAGTCAATCTGGCTCAGCAGCGTGTGTTTGCTACTCTTTTATGCTTTTGTAACATTGGGAAAGGTGGAAATCCATCCAGTTTAAACCGTTTGTAAAGAACCAGATCGATCTGTTTGTTTCATTACTGACATTTCTGCCGTTTGTTTGGTCTGGAGATATTAGAGTAAAAAAAGTTGCAGAACTTTATTCCTGTTCCTAGAAATGGTTTGTGTCCCTTCTTCAGTGTCACACTTAGCAAGCACTGCTAATCACTCTTAAGTATATATTTATTTTGTGTGTGAATTTATTTTATACATCCAATTCACACCTTCTGCAAGTGTGTAGAGCTGAATGATTTGATTTTCACTCCAGCTGGAATGTGACCATCAGTCTGAGCTCACTAGTGTATGATAAAGCTGTCCGTGTTTGTTCAGTTCCTCTCTGAGAGGATGTTGTTTTAAGCTGCTGTCTACATCACAGACCGAGCACCTTTTCATTTTCACTACTGCCATTTTTGTCCCGCAAGAGTAGAGAAGGGTCAGCAAATCCAATCTCCCCCTGCTTAGAGCAAACACAACCTTCCTTCCCATACGCTGTACACACACACAAAAAGATCCAGTCATGTTGCTTTCTTTTAACAACATGCTACCTTTGTTGGGTGCCTTGACCTTGAGTGTGGAGAAATGTAGTAGATAGATAATATCTACATATTTCAGCTCACTGTCAAATTTGTCAGAAGATCATTCCAGAAGACCTTTCCCCTCAGCTATTCGACCTTGTTGATTAGTTTTGTTGTTTTTTTTAGATCCTTGTTGGCTACTCAGCTTTGCAAAAACACAATTAGCATCATACTGTATCCCATTGAGCATTATTGTAATTGGCTTAAAAAGCAACCAGCGTAGGTGGCAGAAATATGAAATACAAATCAGCTAAAGTGCAGTGAACAACAAGCATGACCTTTCTGTGAGCAGCACAAATAACATTGATTTCGAGTCCGGCAATACAATTTTGATAATGTCACCAATTTGGTAAAAGTGTTTTATGAGCCCCAGCTGCTCTTTGCAAATAGTTTGCATATTTACAGGTTTACTGACGCAAAGTCACAAAAAGTCAGGATCGATTTCTTTCATATTCCATTCGCTTAAATGCGTTTATACCCGATCACATGCTCAAATCCTTTTACGAAACTAGCCTCCGTGAATGTAATACCCAGTCGCCTTGCAGCTCCTCGGGACGGTTATTCTGGTGAGGTGGGTGACCCCATTAAAGAATGGACAGGCGTTTACTACAGCACAGTTAAGCCCATTTAGTGTCTGCCGCCAGTGTGGGGCTGAAGTGTGAACCTCAGGTCATCTGCAGCACAGTTGAATCAGTGAGGTCACAGAGCTCACATCAGCACAGAATAGCTTGGAGCTCATGCTACATTTACCATAAATTTTCAGTGAGAAGTGTGATTCAGTCACTTTACTGTAATGGTCTCATAGGTTTGGTGATGTGAGACTGTTAAACCGAATCCAGATAGTTTGTTGTACATCTCTCTTTTTTCCCTCACTGTTTTAATACATTTATATTATTTATTTGGCAGATGCTTTTATCCAAAGCCACATAGTTGTGGAATACAACAAGCAATTTATCATAAGATGGCAGTAAACACCCGAAGTCTACAATTTACAAGGTTCCTGTCATTGTTTAAAATAGTAAAAAGCACGGGAGGATGATAAAAACAGCAAAAGTCTATTTATAATAGAAGTTTTATAAAGATCATTAAAGAATGAAAAAAAAGTAGATTTTGTTTTACATTATTATGAATGAATTGAAAGTGGTGGTAAGTGGATGACCATTTTAATTTGAAACTAATAAAACTAAGTTGTTTTTTTTAAACAAAACTACTAAAAAATAACTTTTTGAAGAGGTTTTGATATGGATATTTTTACAAATATCCACATAATTATTTTTTTATTTCTTCAGAAGTATGATATGATGGGGTTGATCTGGAAGATTCTGAGTTACAAAAGGACACTCTTCTTTTTTTTTGCAGACGCCAAGGCTTGCCCTGCTAAAGAGTTCCAGTGCCGTAACCGTCTGTGCGTGGCTCCCACGTTCGTCTGTGACGGGGACGATGACTGTGGCGACGGCAGCGACGAGGAGAAGTGCACAGCAGCCACCGCCAGCACCTGCGGCCCGCATGAGTTTCGCTGTAACGATTCAGAGTGTATTCCAGCGCCGTGGAGCTGCGACGGAGACCCTGACTGCAAAGACAAGTCCGATGAATCTCTAGAGCGCTGCAGCCGCCGGACAGAGCCTCAAAAGCCCCACTGCCCAGCGGGGGAGTTCCGCTGCAGGAGTGGAGAGTGTATTCACCTCAACTGGAAATGCGACGGAGACGTAGACTGCAAGGACAAGTCCGATGAGTCCAACTGTCGTAAGTGTACAAGACAAAATATTTTTAGCGAAGTGATCCCAGTTATCATTCTCAAGCACGCATTTTCGATGGTATTTACATTTGAGATGCTTCTGTGTAGTGTTTTAATTGATTCATTTAGTTAATTAAATGAATTAATAATCAGTTTTATCGCTTGGCTGCATTACATGCTCTTCTTAATGCTGTATGCATGCTGTTCTTGTCATTATTTTCATTCTAAATTACTGTCACCATCTAGTAAAGCAGAGAAAAACACATGGTTGCTCATTTAGAATCAGTCCCCTATTGTCTGCTCCTCCTAATTCTGTTAACACAAATGCACTGCATGGATGTCAACATACATTCATTTGGTTTTGTTGATCTGTAGTCATACAAGGTCAGTTTATCGATTTTGTGTACAATGAGAACATAATAAAACACAAAATACTAGAAAAATTATGCTTTGAATACAAAATATACTTTGATGCAGTTTAAAAAACGCACATAAAATACATTAAAAAATGATACAAAAATAATTTGATTTCAATCTGTTACAGTGTATATAATTCGAGCAAATTTTAACAATAATTTAATACAATTTATTGTTAAAAACAGAATCTACTACGGATTTGAACATAGGCACTTTATATTGATTTTAATGCCAGTGTCTACTCTGTGCTTTGTCTTCAACAACAGTCATTTTCGAAAAACTTGTATACTTGTATTTTAAAATGTATTTTCAGCGAATATTGGTGTATAAAAGTAATTTGAGTAATTATTTAGCATGTAATTTACTGTTATTTAATTTTGTGCAATTTAGTTTAAATTTGAAAACATTGTTAATTTATAGTTGTTGCTACATTTCACTGTATACTGTTGAGAAATACAGATTTCAGCATTATTAGTAACCTGTGTGTGCATTTTCCAGCAGCCTACTATTTTAACAGCAAATGTCGTTTTGCACCGGCACAAGCTGTTAGTAAATCTGGCCCTACATATATATAGGGTCCTATTTATAGTCTAATAAAATATAATGGAAAACAACCAAAATATGATTTGAACAGATACAAGTATTTTAAGGACATTGCACAATCCCCTGCAAGAACCCTACAGCAAGACAGCACTCACAGAGCACTTACTCAAGGGCACTCTGCCATACCTCAAAACACACTTGTTGCCTAGCAACCACCAAGACTCAAGCGCATTATCATGCCGCTACCACTGAAGTTGTGAAAATTTACATGTCATGAAGATTTACATTTCATAAACCCATGGAAAAAGAACATCATTATCTCAATAAACACACACATGCTAGAACAAACTGCACACGTGTGCAAACGCTCTGCATTAACAACGCACAAGCAAACAAAGAGCATTCAGCTGGAGGTTTTGTGTTTTCAGGATTACATGTGCTCAAAAAAACACACAATTTTTTCTTATGCTTCATGGAGAAACAAATCCTTCAAATTTAAAGTTTCACTAATTAACATAAGTAAGCATTCACTAATTCTATTGTACTGTATATAAATCTATGATAAAAAAACACTCCTAAGGTCTCTTTTGGAATGGAATTTATACATCAGAAGGGACATTGGAATGCTAAGGGGGTAACATCTTTACATTACTGAATTAAACTACATTAAATTAACTTAAAAAAATTTTAAAAAGTCAAAAGTACAGGTAAATAAAACAAATACCCATTTTTATATGTAACATATACTTAGTATATTTCTTTTGGTATTTTTTGTCCAGTGTGCCAATCATTTTCTCAAATCCCTCTTTGCTTATAGTGAGTTCACACCTGAGGGGACTTGCATGACTATATCTCGCTATTCTGGGGCCTGTACCATGAT
This sequence comes from Enteromius viviparus, assembly GCA_032353835.1. Classification (NCBI taxonomy): domain Eukaryota; kingdom Metazoa; phylum Chordata; class Actinopteri; order Cypriniformes; family Cyprinidae; genus Enteromius; species Enteromius viviparus. Next base: position 20,151,785 of record JAUCNO010001758.1, read on the forward strand.
GGTGGCTAAACAAACTCAGAGTTACAGGATTAGTTTTGGGTTGACAAATCCAAACTGATGCAATCAGGCATTATTGGTCCCATGATGAAGCTCACCATCTTTCTTTGTTAACCCAGTCTTGATCCTGAGTTAATGATGCACGTGCACATGAAAGTGTGACATCAGCAATAAGCAGCCAATCATATGCTTTTAAACTCTCATTCACTTCTTGTGAGAGAGTCAGATTCCCTACCAAAAATTAAAAGATTGAGCAATATGAGGAATGTCAACACATTTACACAGCAAGAGGAAACAATCTTTTAATGAAAGAGAAAAACTAAAGGAGAGAAAAAAAACCTGTTGTTTATATTAATTTAAAAGCCTATTACTATTAAACTAAACTGGCTTGTGTAACAGATTTAGGAGATAATAATTATATAAATAATAAAGTAATAATAATCTAAAAACATAGGATGATTCTTTAAACAATGTTTTACTATGCAGCATCCTTTAATTAGGAGTAAGAGAAGCTGGGGGAGTGGCTTTATTGCATCAGATATGTGTCACCTTGCTGGAAGCTGATTGGTCAAATTCCGTTTTGAGATCTCTTACCCAGAACATAACCTGCCCCGGAGCAAGTTAGCCGTGCAGCGCAAGTTACCATGGGAATTAACTCCAATTGAAGATTCTTTAATGGTGCCAAAAACCCAGGATTGGTGCAAACTAATCCAAAACTTACCTGGCTAGCCAGCTAATCCCGCTTTATGGTACAGGCCCTTGGTCTTCCTTGAACTAGCAACAATGAGAAAATCATTTGTATTGCATATACAGTATTTATGTGACAAACAGTCACTTCCTCCTGTCTTTTGCTCCACCCTTTTGTGTAAACAAACCCGGGCTGTAGTTAAAAGTGAAAAGGCACCATCTTCCAATAGGATGGTGTAATACGTGACAGCTTGAACATGAACTTGTTTTTCTGATACACATTCAAATGTGCAGCAGGAAATGAGTGTGTGCAATAAAAAAAAGAAAGAAAGAAAAACACAATATACTTCCTTGTGTAGTCCATTAACCGGAGGCAAATGTTTTTCCCCAGCAGATAAAAGGATAACATCATGGAAACTTTCAAATTGGAAAATGGAAAATTTCAATCTGCATTAACATATTTTTTACAGTACAACATTGCCAGTGCCAGATATTATCAATCGTAAAGGAATTTCCTCATTGAATCATATCTGTATGAATGTCTTAATCAGCTGTTTGTGCTGAATTTGCCTCGTAACTTGTTCAGGTCTATAAAATGAAAGTGTGAGGTCAGAAAGGGCATGTCTTTAATATATGCCATTAATGTTGCATTTCCACAGATGATCACTTAAACGATTATAAAAAAGCATTTAGCCTCTACTGCAAGTACACAAAAATAATAATAATAAAAAAAAAAAATATATATATATATATATATATATATATATATCATGTTTGTATCATTGCGTAACAAAATATCAAACCAAATGACATTAAATTTAAAAATAAATGATGCCACCAACTTGTTCCAAAACTGTATGAATTTCATTTTTCTCTTTAAAAAGTGCAAACTCTTAAATGAAAAGAAGTGTGTCCAAATACTTTTTGGAGCTGACGTATTTGTTTTTGCCACATGATTAATCCTTGGCCTAGGTTAAGAAATCCTGTCAGTGTTTCCCATTAAAAAAACAGAAACAGAAATAGATATGATCAAGGACCACGCATGACCCTTTACACTTTTTATTTAAAACATTTTCTATTTTTACCCTTCAATCCTAAAAGAAAACTTCATTCTTTCATTCTCTTGGTATGCTCGTATGTTTTGGTAGCAAAGCAGACAGGCATCAGCATGCCAGATAAACACACACACACACACACACATACACACAAACTTCCCACACACAGCTGCTTACAGTCATTCTTCTAGAGGTGGAAATTCCCAGGTTAACACTGAGGCAATTCCATTTCATATTAAAAACTGTCCCTTTATTTAAAGTTCATCTATCAAACAAGTTCATGTACATGAAAAATGCAAACCAAACCAGCAACAAACATTTGACTTGATGACTTGTGAGAGCTTTCCAGTCCAAACAAAAAGCTTTTGAAAGGCCCTTTAGCACACACTCAAACATACAGGTTCTTCTGCAACACTTCAGCTCCAGCAAGAGCCTTCAAATAAAGAATCTTTTTCCCTATACTGTATATGGACCTTATAAAAAAAAAATATATAGTTTTAAATATATTTTAATGTCATTTATGCTGAATTTCATCAGTTCTTGTTGCAATTTTCTATTTCAATGAATGTTTGAGACAAGTCTTTTGAGGATTGATTTTCTTGCGAGAAATCCTATTTCATGTTAATTATTTTCTGAGAAGCTGTGTGAGAAGCTAAAACACCAGTTTCAGTCTTACACTTGTCTTGCCTACGCACACACACACACACTTTCCTTTCTGCCCTTTCACATACCAAAATAACTCAAGCATACTGATGAAGCATTTAGACGACTTAAAGAACACTCATGTCACATGATCTTTCTGAAATAATTTTGAAAGGAAGAAAACGATCAAGACAAGGTTATGTGCATAAAATAGCTTTATTTTTAACAAATCAGAACCTGCATGCAGAAATCAATGATTCATTGACTTCGACATTAGATCAGTGATTTCATCTGGATGTGACCAAACAAAGCAGCAGATTTCTCTTTTTTTTATAATTTTACACCGTGCTAGTAATGCACAGCTCATTCACGTTCCCCTTAACTAATCCAGAACATCCTTCTACAAAACATAAATAGATTCGGCTTAAGTCTAAAAGAAATAGAAACTCTTAAAAAATAAAAAATATCTGTTAAAAGACCAACAGGCTTTGAATTTTTGTACTTCTTTGCACTACTGTATGTAAAACAAAATCTAAAAACCAAAAAAAAAAATACAATTATCACATGTACAACAGCTGAGAAGGGGGACAAACACCCCCGACCTGAAGGCAGGCAATAAAATATGACAGTTAAATTAATACCAAAAAAGAAATTAAGAACATCTACAAAAACACTGAAAAAAAGGTTAGTACTAGCATTGGTCATTGTTCTCAAACATAACATTTCCATAAATGTTTCCAAAGATACAGATGCAGATCATCTGCGTGAGCAGGTTTTACACCAATAGCGAATACCGGGATGAGATATAAGAACAATAAAAAAAATGATTTTGGCATTTAAATATTTGGTAAATAAAAGGCTGTCAAGAAATGGCTAAGTACCAAAGTTTTACATTTTATTCAAATGGCTATATACAGATCCCTGGATGTACAAAGTCTGTTTGCAGTGAACTGATTCTCAATCAATAACATCTGTACCTGTTAAAGTAGCTTAGCTGACAGTCAAGCAGCCTGTAGTGGATAGAGTCTCTCGTCGCACAAAACCACCACAACAACGACATACAGATATGAGGAATGTACCATAACACCGTGGTTGAAATGAGTATACATTAGTATAGCACATCGATTTCAGCTTTTGCCCTCACAGAAATTAGTTTCAAACGTATACTGCATGCTCTTAATTTGGTTCCACCTCGGATGTTTTACTAAGGAAATAAAACGTCTTACAGCACACAGATTTAAAAACAAAAGACATCTGATAACATAAAAGGCTACAGTAACCATCCCTTCTGTAGCACCGATCCTGACAATGACTGTTTTTGATAACGGCTGGTTGAATGGTCAATCCAAAGCCTTTAACCTGCGAACGGCTCCATTGCACCTTGTAGTGTTTTATTTAAAAAGAAAATAATGGACACAATGGGCCACAAAGTGAACAGGCAGTAAGTGTGAGAGAGAGCGAAAAGACAAGTGGGTGGCAACAGACGCTATCCCCTCCGAGTCACTTTAAGATTTCAATGCAAATGTCCAGTCAGAGTGAATTATTTGAGTGAGGTCCTTCTGCGGTTTACAGAGGTTGGCGGTGGCCCATTGGGTCGAGGCACTGTGTGAGCTTATAGTTCAAAAGAGAGAGAGTAAGGTATGTGAGGGGTGGGGATGCTCATGCGTAGATTTCTGTGGTGGGAGCTTTCTTATAGATGGGCGTCTTGCCCAGGTCGTAACTTCCTTCGTCTTTCTTCTTGATGCGGAGAACGAAGTGAACCAGCAGGACGATGAGGATGATGGCGAAGACCAGACCAACTGCTCCACCCGCAATAACAGCTATAAAACAGAAATAGAATATGCCTTCAGACACCGCCTTTATGGACACCAGAAGCCTGTGTGGATTTTCAAAATATACTTGCGTGCAAGATCAGCTTTGTTACTGTATTTTTAGTACTTCTAATAAATTACAAATAAATGGTAACATTTAAAATTATAATGCTGCCATGGCAACTAATGGACATCAAAGTTCTAAAATGATAAAAGAAATAAAAATAAATTAAAGCTATGTAAAATAAAAATGACATGCACTTAACTATGAAAACTCATTTTCATCATGAAATATTATTATTATTAGATAACTACTTCTCTTTATCTCAAATAACTTTTTCCTGTACAAAGTCTACATCTCACAATTCTAAGAAACTATATTTACAATTGAACCGGTGGAAAATTAGAATCGTTATATAGTCTGAACTGTGATCTATAAAAAAAAAAGTGTCACAATTCTATTTTCAATTATGAATTTAAACTCAAAGAAAACTAACAGAAAACGGGGGGGGAGGGGGGGGGATGAATAATGAACCATTTTATCATTTATTTTAAAGCAAAACAGTAAATGCTGGTGTACTGAAAGGTTTACTATATACTTACATTTTTACCTGACAATATTTAATAATTCTATTTAATTTGCATATCAAAGTATCACTATTGCAAATCAAATGGTCTTTTTACCTGCAAGGACCTCTTTATTCTCGAAAAAGTCATCTTCAGCATGTGTCATGAGCACATTGCTGAGCTGGTCGTCTTCTATCTTTGGTTCTCCACGCAGGCCGACCTCATTGTGTTTAACCAGGATATCATCATTGATCGTTGGCTTCGGAAATAGACCCTCAAATTCAGGGATCCGGTTATTGGGGAAGAGAGCAGCCTAAGAACAAAACGGTTACAAAAAAAGTGAATGAAAGGTTTTATCAGTTGCCAAAAAAAAAAGAAAAAAAGAAAGTTTATTAAAACTTAATACTTAATATAAGTAATAATACTCATGGTTTCATGAATCATAAGCACACACACAAGAAAGAAATGGCAATTCAAGGAGAATATGAACTTTTTAGACCTATGAGTCAGTCTGTTACTCAACTGAGAGTCATTTTGCCATTAAAAACAATCTGCTCATGTGTGTCACAAGTCAAATAACACTGGTTGCACGAGATCGTTGTTACAGAGTTAACCAGTGGATAAAATAAAATAAAAGAGGTTCTGACTGTTAATTTGCTGTAATTATATAAAATATAATTTCAGTTTAAACAAATTCTTTAAAGATCATTTGACTTTAAAAGATTAATTTGTTGTAGGCAAAAACCATGAAGATGCATTGTTTGTTTCCAGACAGGCATTTCTATAGTATCTCAATAGTCAAATCATATCTACCTCTCTCTCTGCGAACTCATCTAAAAACCCGGAGCCTGAGACATCATAATCATCCTCATTGTCGTCTTCATTAAAGCTATCCTCATCATCAGTTGGGGTTAACTCAAAGTCTTCAGTCGGAGAGTCGCCAGAAGACTCCAGATCCTCGTGGGGCGACTTGACTTTCAGAGGTACCAATGTTTCTGTTTCTCGTACCTACAAAGAGAAATTATTTACATGAGAAATTTACACTTGGCAAAATTTCTTCCCAGATAAATCACCAAAATATGCAAAAATCACTAAATCACTGTAAATCATCTTTTATCCCTTTAAAAGTTATGTAGGCTACTTCTGTTCCGAGAGCATAATTTAATTAAGACACACCAATGCTGTTAATCACATTAGCAAAGCCATCGACTGCCAATGAGTTTTACCAATTAAAGAACTAAGCCTATTAGCATAACCGGAGGAAGTAGATCACACAAACTCATTTATGTTTTGTCTGCTTTTCCTCGTTGTCTCTCTCAAGAATCTCTCCACAGAAACAGCCATTTCTGTTTTCACTGTTGCTATGGTTGCAGGAATTCAAAACATTGTTGATATTAAGAAAAGATTCTAAATTCTATTCTATTCTGAATAGCAATGATTCACACTATATTGTGTTGCGATCAAAGCACTCTTGACCTTAAAGCCAGTTGGAGAGGTAAGAGGCAAGTTAGCGCAGGTTTGGCACCAACGACGCAAAAATTCATAGGACAGGGGCTGAGGGTCTTTATCGGTCTCGCTCTCCTTCTCGCTGTCAAAAACAGATTTAATCAAACCTGACTCAATGAAAAGTTTCACATACCGGGAAAGCAAAAACATTTATAATGCACAGGTGCGCACTTATGGCGTAACCACCTTTTCAGACGGATTTCAAACACAGGATTTCGGTAAGGCAACAATGATCTCAAGTTTATCGCAAAAACAACAAATTTAATACTTCAAATGTCTCTAGACGCAAAAGGGAGGGGTTTTTAAAATGGAGACCGAGGGGACTGACTGACTCATTTTCCAGGAAAACCAGGATCATGCAAACGCCACATGAAACTGCAAGTCAGCTCTAGCCTGCTCTGTTGTTCGAAGATAATAAAAGAAAAAGGGAGAGCGAGAAACAGAGACTGACTGAAACCACAAGAGGGTGTGGGGGGAGACGACATACTTTATGGTTTTCAGCCGTGCAGTGCTGTGAAACCCCACTCTGAAATCCCCCTACATTAAGATATCCTGAGCTCTGAGAAACAGAAAAAAAATCTGTGTAAGAAAGTACAGCGGATACCCTCTGACTGCAAAAAGGCGCAAATTTGTGGTTTAATTAAACCCATGTTTAAGTTCACATGCGCAACCATTAACTTCTCAGTAAATGTATATAAGGCACTTGAAAGTAAAAAAGACAAAAATTCCCACAACCCAAACTAAAAACTCTAGACTAAGACGTACTGTTAAAGAAAGTCCCTCAATTTCTGTTGCAATGCAGGAAATACTTTGTTTTCAATTTCTCAGCATTAGCCAAAAGAAAACCCTCACCAGCATTTAAAAGAAACAAAAGCAATGCATAAAATAACAGCTCTTTAAAAAAAAAAAAAAAAAAAAAAAAAAAAAAAAAACACACACTGTCATTATTTACTCTCCTTCACGTTGTTCACACAACACATGTTTATCAACGTTCGTGCTGCTTTTGTCCACACAATGGATTGAGACGGGTGCTGTCAAGATCCAAAAAGGACAAAACTAACAAACAAAGAAGTCTGAAAACTGGCGTACATGGAGCTTGAAGGTATTATTCATGTCACCGAGTATGCAAATGATATCTGGCATCAGTGAGTAGTACAGTAAGTGAGGGGGAGTAAATAAGTAAAAGCTTGATTCCCGAGCTGACTATAACCTTAGGTAACCCCCATGACAGATGCATCATATGAAAATGACACATTTCTACAAGTATGACTATGGCTCTTTTTCTTAAAGGGAGCTGTAATGCTGGGGAGGGAGAAGCCGGTGCAAATTAACCAGCTTAGTAAACCAGGCCCAAGTCAAGACTAGAAAAGCTTGGAGCAAATCTGCCCATCTGCTGACAAATGGTCTGGCATCTGTTCCAGTGAGTCACAATGGGAGACTCAAAGAGAAGATAACACAATCACTGACTCCATTACTGTGATAAACTGTCCATGGTGATCAGGCGATTATTCACTGTTTGAGTTTAAAGGCCAATATTTAAATAACTGTGACCGTTTGCAGCTTCATTTTACCAAGCAACATCTGAATCTGAAAAGTTCCAGAAAGTCTGAACAAGATGCTTTTTTGTTTGGTTTGGTCTGGGATTCACTGGTGATCCACTGAAGCTACACTCCTGATATTATCCGCTGTTGTGGTTTAAAGACTCTCCTTGTTGTCCTTTCAGGTCAAAACCAATTACAGCCTCAGTCGTCAAGACAAATGGTGTCTGTCACTCCCACCAATCGGATTTACAGAGTGTATTGTGTCATATGATCTCCTCATGAGATACACTCCCCACCCGGGGACAGAGTGAACGTCCTACTTTGCACACAAACACACTTACATGTCAGGAGAATTCCTTCCACCTTTACGGGAACTATTTATAGCCGTGTTTTACTTCTTACACTCCCAGTTGAATCTCAGCAGCAGGGCAGACAACTACCTGCCTGGTAAACGATACGTCATTGTTCAAATCACACACCAAATTCTCACCCCAACACCTGTTCAAAGCCCTGAAGCATTAGTGCATGCGAAGGAAACAGGATTGCACTCTTCCTTCGAAATCTTCAACTAAACCAAACAAAAAGGACTATTCAGCCTCATTGTCGTCAGCCTCTATTCTCTCACACAGGAAGTGGGATAACGCTTTCCTTCTATCTGCTGGTGGCTTTCATTAATGAAGCTTCTCACCATTAAGTCAAAGACCGTTTAATACACAATGAGCCATTCTGAATAGCCCAAACAATCAGTATTGTGTAATCTGGACAGAAGTTCAAGCATTCTCAAGACAAACCTTCCCTGACTGGCTAAAACCTGAAGTTAACAGGGGTTTAGATTGGATTCTGAGATCAATAATAATCTAAAAGTGTTCTTCATTATTTAAGAGATTTTTAGACATGTCTAAAAAAAATAGCGCCTATATTACACCTATGTGCATTCAACAGGAAGCAAATCACATTCACAGGTAAAGTTACAACCCTATTTAATAAATCCTATGTGTAATTACTCTTTAATTACTTCTTACAGCAGAAATTAGATTAACGCAGCAGAAGTTGACACAAAAATTACTTAACAGTAAGAAATATAGTCACTTATCAAACATATTATAAAAGTAAAACAATAAATATCTTTGAATCCATTCAATAATGGGTGAGGCCCTCAATTATTATTAATATTATACATAAAAGGAGCAATAAAAAAAAAGCATTCTGAACCATCAGAGGACTCAGGATAACAACTTGAAAGGTAATCCAGGATACTGCAAGTTAGCAGTAAATGTGTTGTTAGATGTGAAAGACCATCGCGTGTTTGTAGCAACATCAATGGGGTGATTAGACTCCAAGATTTCTCCAACTCAAGTCTGGAGACCTGAGAAACACCCAGACGGGTGTTTATTTGAAGAATGGGTATTTTCAAGAGTACAAACATTTACATGCCAAGAAAGACAAAAGGATGGAATTGCAATTGCTTGGGGGGAGGGTAGTCCACAAAGAAACTTTACTAAAGACTAGGTACTAAAGCCAATTCAGATAAATACATATATCACAAATTGTTAATATGTTGCAAAAGTGAGCAAAACTACTAGCTAAGCACAAATAAAAGCAACATCCACACCAATAGGAAGAAAAAAACAGGCCAAATCAAAAAAAAGAGGAACCGTCATTATAAAGGACAGCTGGGGGCTGGTTATCAGCATTTCTAACTAAAGCCCGTCTGGCATATGGTTAATAGCTCCACAAGCAACAGAACTGGAACGGTGACGGATGTGGTCTGCTAAATGACTCTAGAATGCACAGGATTCCCTTTACATGGCCTCAAGATATTCCTTTGGACTTTCAAAACAAGAGCAGACAGCATAAGGCATTGCATTCATTTTCAATAAGCAACTGCTCTCACAAGTTGCTGTAATAACTAAAATTCTTCTTTCGTTCGGTGCCAACATTCCATCCTCAAAAGAGATTTAATAGGCCAGTGGACAACAATGCAGAAATCATTATTACATCCTTGCCAAAGTATTTATCATGTCCACTGCCTTTCAACAGCCATTCACCCTAAAAACAACTGAATAAATAAATAAAAGCAAACCTATTCATATGCAAATCGCCTCATGCCTAATTCATAACACAATCATTAGCAAGACAACTAGCATGACCATTACACATACAAAAAAAGTACTAAATAATAGCAGTTCACGTTCTCTTTTAAGATAATGATTAAGCTATTAAAGTGATTTGCATTATTGAAGTATGTTTTATAAGAAAACGCCATTTCAAAAAACTGGGAGGTTATCAATATCACTGCCACTTTTGTGTTTTTGTTTTCCCAACATGCATTATTTTCTTATTAGCTAAAGGTAGCAAAAGCTAGACTCAAATATTCAAATACAACCAACCCAAATAACAAATCGAAAACACCAACTCCTGCTTTGCCTAGGTTTAAAGTGTCCATGTCATGTTGAGTTTATGCCACACAACCTTGTCCAGTGGCTAAAGAGGAGGGACCTGGATGAAAGAGGTGGACCATTTAAATCCGCCGAACTGTGTGAAATCCCAAAAGAAGGGCTGGTCAAGGTCAGGAGGGGTCACATTCCTCAGGAAAACGCTAAAGAATGGAGAGGGAGGGGGATGAAAGGAACACGGACACTTCTGCATGATTTTGAGGAATGCTGTGGCCTTCTCTGCCTCGAAGGACAAGGCCTTTGGTGCGTGTGAGCATGTTCTCACATTCCCATCCGGGATTATATCGCACCATCCGATGCACTACTAACAGTGCAGCTGGTTTACTGTTCAATTACCCATGGATTGCGCAATAGTACACACTAAAACCATAGACAGACAAGGTCAAGACAATACAAAAGCTGCATCTGTTGGTGTTTAAGTGTAGATAAAGATCTGTGGCAACACCTTTCCAAAGGTCTGTGAGAGAAGGGAAGGTTTGGGCCCAAAGAATTTGCATTTTGACTTGTGTGAGGGTGTGTGTGTGTGTGTGTGTGGCTGACTGACCCAGCAAGCACACTGGGTGGCATTTGTCTTCTATTTCAGCTCCACAGACATCTGCAGCCAGCTATTCTTTTGCGTTATGAAAGAACTGGTCAACACAAAGCTGTGGCATCCCATTCACAGGTGCTCCAGTGGGTGATTCCATAATGAACAGATGGAAAATTAAACCTCATGGACTGAATCAAGCATAATCAAATGAAGCTTAAAAAAATTCCCTGAGGGCAAAAACTGTCACATGAAAAGCCAATGCTACTCATGAGGTTACACAACAAATACACGCAAGACTAGTTTGGTGCCAAAAGCCATAAAACTAACTCCCTTACACATATTTCTAACACACATAAATATACACGCACACACAAATACAATATCATAAACCACAACTAATTGTTCCTTAGACGACTAATTGTCGTCTAATATTACATTTAAGGTGGAAAATAGACCGAGAAGACTTTGACAATTAAACTAAAGTTAAATGATTAATCTAAAGAGTTACATTGGTTAAATATGTAACTTATAAGCCTTTGTTGTTTCAACAGGTCTGTTGTCAGGGAGCTAAAGCTTTAGCTATGTGCAACACCATTTAACATAATTTTTTCGTCGTTTGTAATGAAAGAAACCAATTATAATCGCTCATAGCGTTAGTATCTTATCTGAAAATCTAAAATTCCCTGGATACTCACCGACTCAGCGAAAACAGCAGCAGCCGCGGATAAAACCAGCATGAGGTAAACTTTCAACATCTTCTTTTCAAAATAAAAAGCTCCTGTGAAGAAAGTTGCTGTCCGTTTCCGAAGTGAATCACTTTCGTAAATCAAAATAAACCGGTCCTGGATTTGTACGTCCTTTTTTACGTCGATTCGATTAGCTTTATATCACGTACGTCTTTCTGCTATTCTCTGTGTTAGTACGCAGTATCCCTGTGTAATGGTTGATACGGTTTAGTTTTATCCAAGCCTCAACCCACCCTCTTATACGCAGCCAATCAAACAAGACACAGCAGTGACGTAATTTTTCGGAAACTCCGGACGCAACAGGTTTACACACAGTACGCTAGAATCCATCGCGAGGGGAGAATGCAGTAAACAGAATTTTTACGATGATTAGAAAAAGGTTTATGACTATATACAACAGTTTTAGATTAAACTATTGTAAATACAAACCCTCCGACTATTACACGTGGTTAACGTACTTTAAATCAGTCCTTAACTGACCAAAAGGAAATTATGGAATAATGACTATCACGTTTGAGGAAGTTTTAAGAAGAAAGCCAGACGCTCGTGGAAAGTTCAATGACGTATAATTCCGGGAATTTTTTGAGAGTGCTTTCTGGTTGTTCTTCCTTTTTCCATTTAGTCTTCTGAAAAACGAAAACCACAAGGATGTGTAGATGGCATTGCTGATAGAAGGAGTTTTAATTTCTGTCCTTTTTTCTTCTTTACTGAGAAAAGTTTTAAACTAGACCAGATGGCCAGCTAGTTTGAGCTGGTCGATAGTCTCTTGGTGTTCAGATTTAGGCTGATCTCCAGCAAACTTGCTAGACTGAGACCACTTAAGACCAGCAAACCATCTTAGCTTTTGTCGAGTTTATTTTCATTTTTCTTTCAGTGACATTTAGGTTCAGGTGGTGTTGCATCATAACGGTTGCTGTTTCCACTAAAAAGCGTCAGTTTGGTTCTCATCTAGTCACAATCAGAGTCAGAATAAGCTTTGTTGCCAGGTCTGTTTACACATACAAGGAATCTGTTTTAGTCACAGAGCTCTACAGTGCAACAGAATGATAGTGACAAGACAAGAAGCAAATAATAAAAAGAAAAAATATACAAAATAGTGTACAAAATCTGTCTGGCATGACTTTGAACTTGAAACCACTTTTGCAAGTACCAACAGGCCACTGCAAGTGAATACAGCTTTACTCTCAAGTCCACTCTTACTGTAAATCATCTCTTTGTCATCACGGAAATCATAAAAAATGCTTTGTAAAGTCATTAGAAATATACTCTATTACAAATATAAGCATGTCTAAGCATGTCTGCAATGTGTCCCTATTTATGATTCCCTATTATTAAGAACAGTATGGCTTAAATTGCAATGCAAATCATTAAGTCACTTGTGAATCCTAATAAAAGTCTCATGTAAGTAAATGGTCATTGCATAAGACTTAAGATTCAGAAATATACTAACTGTGTCTAAATGAACAAAACTGATTCGGATTGACTTGTTAAAATTAGAATAATAATCTTGATTCTAATATGAATCATTTTATAACAGTTGTTGTAATTAATGCATTGTTAACAATTCGAATATATACATTCATACACTTCTACAGCAGTTCTCTTGATGTATTTCCCTGTGAGTATTCCTTGCATACAGTATGTTCTTCACATCTGCACATGCAGCAAAGTTTAAACAGCAACTTCGGATTGCTTGGAAAACTGTGGAAGCTCCTCCACGCGGAAAACCAAGCTGTAAAGCATACCAGCTGCGTCACTGACCTGCTGCACATGAGGTCTCAGACTGTCCTATATTATGAAGTGCGAGAAGAATCTGGCGTGATTTCAGCCTTCATTTGTTTAGTCTGATACTAGAGCACATTTTAAACAACGTGAAGGAAGTGTTCTGAAAAATGCAAGAGGTGAACATGTTTTTTTAAAGATGGTGTTTGCCTTTAGATTGAAGTATGTATGTCTGTAAATGCATACAATGTGAGAAATGTGGATACAAGCAAAACAGGACTTTTGACAACAAAAATATGCATTAATCATGGTTATGATCTAACTTAACAATGCTGTTCCTTATTTAAGGAACATAAAGCATCTTAGAAATGTGATTGTTATCAACCAAGCTTGTGGTGAATCTTCCTGGTTATTTCTTAACTCATTTTCACTTGTAATTCATTATATAAGCACAGCAGATCCATATTCTTCAAAACGCACAGTTCCACTTTTTGGCTTGTGTTTAAATTTCAGAGTTCATGGGTTGTCAGCGTTGCTATTACGCCGTCGTTGATAATCAGTTCTGTAGCGACTGCTGATGTAAGATCAACGATGGAAAAGTTTAGGCAGAGGCAGTAAACATTGCAGCTCGGGTCAGCTCTTTCAAGAAGTTATGGCAATCAAATCCACATGGTGTACATTAGAGAGAAGCGCCTGGCTTGGTGCTGCTGTACGCTGGTCTTCTCCACATACCCGCCTCGACTTCACTCAGTCATAGTCCGTCTTTTGTCTGCAAGTAAAAAGCAAATTCCACCCAACCTCTGACATAGTCTGAAACACATTCCAATTCAGGAACAACAATGGAGGCCTTTGTGCTATGCTGCTGTGTGTGCGTCTGTTTGCTTTTCATTTTTTTATTACACCCTGGATGGGCTAGAAAGTTTAATCATTTTTTTTTGTAGCCATATTGCTGGTATGTGTGTGATCTCACAACTCCCCTCCATAACACAAAACACACACAACTTCAAACTTTATGACTGTTTATGGTGGGAAAAAAAGTTCTGTGTGGTCCTTTCCCTCCTTTGTGTTACCTGTACCTTTCGTTCTTTCTTTCTTTCTTTGATGGGATACTAGAAAAAATAAATAAATAAATAAATATATATATATATACACACACACACACACATTTTTCTTTTAAATTATTTGTTTTTTGTTCCCCAAGTGTACTTACTTGTGCTGTCAAATGATTGATCATGGTTAACTGCATCCAAAATAAAAGTTTTGTTTACATAATATATGTGTGTATACTGTGTATATTTATTATGTATATATAAATACAAACACATGCATGAATATATATAAGAAAAAAAATATGTTTATATATTAAACACATCTATTTAATAAAATATAAGAATATAAATAAATAAATGTATACCCATGTAAACATATACTATATGTGTGTTTGTGTGTATTTATATACATATTCAATAAATTTAGACAGTATATATGTATGTGTGTGTATTATTATATAAAATTATATTTCCCCCAATTTTAAATTTTTAATTATACAATGGAAGATAAGATTTTTGTACATTTTTACAGCCATGGCTATATATTACGTAAAAAAGGAAAAATTATTTTGGATGGAATTAATCACGATTAATCAGTTGAATGCACTATTTTATATATATATATATATATATATATATATATATATATATAGACACACCAAAAACTATGACTTTGCCCCAATAAACTCATAATTTGCTGCTTATTAATGGTTAGTAAACTAGCTAGGTATGGGGTAGGATTATGGATATATAATGTGGTTATGCAGATTATGTGCTTAAGTACTAATAAACAGCAATATATTATTAGTAGGGTTATGGTCAGTCGCTAAGCAACTAGTTAGTAGTTAGTCAGTCCCTATACTAAAGTGTTAACTTTTAAAAAAAACACATTTTCAGGTTGTAGTTACTTGAGGCACATTTTTGATGTGTCTGTTTGCAGTGAGTGTAGGTGTGTGTGTGTGGGTGTGACTTTCTTTGAAAGCTGTTACTATGATGCATTCAGTGACATTTTTAAAGTGTTTAGTGTACACAATCTCATCTAATCTCTTCCTCCTGAGGGGTGTTAGACGTGAGGTGGTGTTTGTGCTTGTCGTTGCTTTTGTAAACTACTCATTATGAAGTAAATAAGCTCATCACAAACACACATGCCACAGAGTTGAACAATAAAGCTGCGCAATCCCTTTGAGTCTCCAACATGAGTTAAGTTAACGCTGTTAGGGGAGACATTTTTGTTCGGGCTGTCTTTTGGTTTGTTTGCTTTTCATTATCTTCCTTCATCAGTTTACAAGAGTTGCAGCCCACATTCCTCCATCATTAACATCATTAACACACTAATCGCTCTAGATGGAAGCTGTTATCTGTGTTGAAGAATTTTAGTAGAATTTAGTAACTTAATCTAAATACTTTGAATGTATTGGTTTGGTATTTAAACATAAGAATAATAATAAAAAAGAAGTATTTAATGTACCAAACAAAACCATTTTCTACTAACTGAAGTTAAAACCAACATAATAATAAATTTTACAGCAACATAATAATAATCTCTAGCCTAATCCTAAACCTAACGAGGTGCATGTAGTTAATATTACTCAGTACTTAAATATATAATTACACTTTAAAAGGACACTTTAAAATATAGTGTAACTCAAAGAAGACAAAAAACATAGATATGGGGCAAGAAACTGTGAGATTAATGTTGGTAGACCTGGTTTTCAAAGATCAAGAACAGTTTACCCCAAAATGCTCGTTCACATTAACCTTTTCATTTATTATTAACGCAAGCTGATTAGGAATTGTTTAACCAGCGAGGCAACTGTTTTTCTGAAAAGGATTCTGAACACTAGTGCAGCCTGTTCAGTGCAGGGCTATAGGAATCAGTAAAGATGTGTATTCAAAGACTATTTTACATAAGTTCAAAAGTGCTTTAAAATCTCAATGCAATGCAAGCTATGTTTACATGCAAAAAAGTCTAGCAGCCTCGTGAGATTCAAAATCTAATCAGAAAAATCATCTTGAAATAAATTGTTCTCAGTCTGAGAAAACCAGGGCTGCCAGCACTGATCTCACAATCCCACGCCAAAAGGCCTTTCTCATGCAGTGCCAATGATGTTTGTCAAAATAGTGTTTTTTTGTCTCTTTCTTTTTTGAAGAACAATTTTATTTTCAGAGATCATACAGTTTAAGACAACAGCTCCCACATTTTAACAACAATGGAAAACAAAACAAAACAAAAAAGAACTCAACTATAACTCAATAACCTAAAAAAATATGTTTTTTTACACACACACACACACACACACACACACACACACATATATATATATATGGTTTGACAGACAGGGCATAAATTAAGCCAGGATGAAGTCCTAGTTCACTTAGAATTTATATACTGCATATGAAGTCTCTAATGATCACAAAAGCTGTATTTATTTGATCACAAATATAGTAGAAACCAAACTACATTATATATTAAAACGTAGCGGTTTTAATATATTTACAATACCTATTTTCTATTCAAAATTGTATATTACATTTACAAATCTGAATTTTCAGCATCATTAACCCAGCCTTTGGTGTCACATAATCCTTAAAAAATCATTTTAATATGTTATAATAAAACACATTTAAATAATGTCAATAATATATTATTATATATAAACTGTATCTTTTAGTACAAAATATTGTACAATGGTCTGTGTTTTATTAAATATGATCAAAAATATGTAATTAGTTTCCTGTTTTGTGGAACTGTATGTTTTTTTTTAATATTCACTTTGCTTTCCCTTTTCAGTATATTTCTGTTCTTTGGAAATTTAAACAAACAGACACGCCCACTTCTTTACCATGGTATCGCTGAAGCTACACCCATTTTCCATTTGAACTTTGGACTGGATCCTCAGGCTGTTTCTAATCTAACCAGCTCCCTCACTGCATGTTTATTTTCTCTATATCAAATTCATTTTCATGTTTTTTTTTTTTACACTTTCCCTTTTCATATCTCACTCTTTCACCTTACAGACAAAGAGATAAAGGCTGTAGAAGGCCACTGTGACTGGGAGCCATTAAACAGGGCACGAGCTATGC
The DNA here is from genome assembly GCA_032353835.1 of Enteromius viviparus. Classification (NCBI taxonomy): domain Eukaryota; kingdom Metazoa; phylum Chordata; class Actinopteri; order Cypriniformes; family Cyprinidae; genus Enteromius; species Enteromius viviparus. The sequence goes on from JAUCNO010001758.1 coordinate 20,169,177, forward strand.
TTCACCCCCTCCACCCACAACGCCTACCTCACCGCCAAACCATATATAGAAGAGTACATGCTAGTTCTCTTTCCCAGCACGCGCTAAAAGTCAGGAAGACGTCACCACTTCCTGTGCATAAGCAAGAAAATGGAATTTAGAGGAAGCCCATAGGGCGATAAACAGTGGAAGATGTGTGTGTGTTTGTGTTGGAGTATGGTTAAAAAAAGGATACCAGAAGCTCCATGCGGTAACCGAGTAAAGCTGCGAGAGGGGAATTGTGTGGAATGGCTGGAATTTCCTGCTAAAAATGTCACGTGCTGCAGCGGTCAGTCACGGTTTACGTGCTCTGACAGAGAACTGGATGATGAGACTATATATAACCAAATATGATGAGTCACAAAATTTCATTGATGATATTTGACCATGGTGTTCTGATGTATCGTGTGGTGTAATTCCTTTAGGGGTTTAGTACATTATACAGTTTAGTACAGTACACAAATATTACTCAATGTGTGTTTTAAAATTATTTCTTTTTGATCAAATTTTGAGTACTATTTTTACCTTTAAATGTACAATGAAAGATCTAATACTTATTATGGTGCATGCACTTTTCAAAACCTCTAAGCCTAAAAATTTTTCTTGTATGAGATACCATTCAAACTGTTTTAATATTTATATTCAGCAAAGATGCATTTAGTTGATCAAACATAAAAGTAAACACATTTATAATGTTTCAAAAGATTTCAGTTTGAAATAAATGGTGTTTTTCTGAACTTTTTATTACAAAAAATAAAATTTTATGCTGGT
>JAUCNO010001758.1:20170245-20184989 GCA_032353835.1 Enteromius viviparus
AAACAAAATAGTTAATTTAAATTGTAATACAATTTTACAATATTCACCTATTTTTATTATCATTAAATTAATGTAGCCTTGGAGAGCGGAAGAGATGTTAAAAAATCAACCATCTTACAGACAGCTGAACTTGTACTATGTGGTATGTATTTTAATAACACGGTGGTGGCCAAAAAATTAGAACAGATTTTCAGCAACTAAAAATGGTTTAAGGTCAGTTAGGTCTTTCTTTTGCTGTAATGTCATTTTACATTTCCAAACATTATTTTTGTCATTAGTGGTAATAATGCAGTGAAATTATTGTCTGACAGCAGCCAGTGCTCCACACAGAGATCTGATCTGATCATCATCAGTCTGTCTGGAATCAGCAACAGAACAAACTGAGACAGACTCAATCCAGTAGAACTGTGCCAAGGTCTCCAAAGTGCTTTAAGAAACCTACACCTACAAAGAAAAATCTATTGGGAAAGGGCGCCCGAGTCTTTAAACGCAAATAACGGTCACCCCAAATGTTGATTTAATTTAGTTCTGTACTGGAGCTTAGGCAAACTGATATTTCCTACTGACACAGTACAGGAAAAGATAGAAATAACTATTTAAAACCTTCTTAGCTGCTGAAAATGCTAGTGTTCTGATCATTTTGGCCACTACTGTTGATGAAAACGAGCAGCTTATTAAAGAGAGTTACATAAAGAGGATGTCAAAACCTTTTGATTTACATTAAAAGAGGAAGTAAACAAAGTCACTGAGAACTAAATATCAAAATTTGCATGCAAGAACGCAATCACCTAGAACAATGCCCTGGCAACCACACGCAGCACCTGTAAAAGCCATTCAGTTTTTGTTGACGATATAGCCTATAAATACTGTATCTATAGTTCTGCAATGACTTGCAAAAACAATAAATGAGTCGTGAAATATTCTATCTGAAGTGTATGTGTGCATGTATGCGTTTCAGGGTGTGGGGTTGTGGATGAATAGAGTTTTTTTGTCATACTACTCCACATTTCACTGGAGAATTATCCGCAACTGCCTTTGTTAGACCAAAGCTCTGACATGGATCATTTTACCATTTCAGAGTGTTTATATGCCCAGGAGACAATATAGACACTTAACACGTCTCTCTGCTGTTACACCTGCCCGCCGCGTTTTTGCTCTCGGCCAGGTGTGACATTTCACTGTACAATAAGCGTCTCTCTTTTACAAGCCACATGACTCTAATGAGGACACAATATAATTCTCTGTGTGCTCGCCATTATTAAAATGAATGTGGGTTTTTTGGCAAAAGGTCACAGCATGTAACCGAGTCGGTTCCTGTTCTGCTTTTTGCTGGTGAGCAGACGGCAGGTGCTCTCTGTGGTTAGCCAAAAGGAAAAAGGTTAAATATTAATCTTTTTTAATGTTAAAATTTTGCTTTCATTAGTGGTGTTTGACTAAGCTAACATCACATTAATTTAACTTTATCTAACATTACGCAGCTTGTTGTGGAGAGCAGTGTTGTTGCTGTCATTTAAAACAAAAAATGATATCAACTTACATTAATTACTCACTTTTTATGCTAATAATAAAAAAATAATATCTGTTGAAAAAGCCCCCCCAAAACCACCTAGCATTTTGTTTTGAATGTGTGAACAGCACTTTTATTTACATGAGAAATGTCAAAAAAAAATAGTGTAAAACATTTTCATTCACACATAAAAATCCCCCGATTAAAACACCGGCTTGTGGTTTACTATATGAAAACTAAGTTTCGTTTTTGTTTTTAAGTTTAAGTTTTTAAATGCCCATTAGCATCTGCTGCTGTAAGTGAGGACTTGTATTTTGTAAAGTGCAGTCTCATATAAAGCTGTGCTAAAAAGTGGATTGATGCATTCAAACACTCCTATATTTATTTATTAGTGAGCATGTCTGAAAACATACTCTATCATTTAAAGATTTAAAGGTTAAAAGAGCAATTGAGAGAACTTATACTGAGCTTTTTTGATGAGATTGGTGCCGTGGCAATAAGACGTGGCAATTGATGTAACCTACTGATGTTCGGTTGCATAAAGAACTTGAATAGATAAGGAATGAGACATTTAAAACTAAGCCAGCATCTACCAGCAGTCAGTGAGCCTGCAGTCATCCAGATGATCATGATTAAGTGCTTGATGCAATCAATCTTCTGCTAAGCATCACTGCATAGAAAGTCTCACCTCATCAGTTACTGAACTCAGAGACCGTGTTGACTTTACACGCTTCCTCTCTCATTACACAGCTCGTTAGATACTAGTTTAGAAGGTAATCAGAGCTTTGATCATGAGCCAGATGAACGCCAGCACTTTCATTGGCAACTGAATTGCTGTTAATTACAATTGCATATGTTGATTCACCTTTTTAATATGCATTAGATTGGAGATCAAAGTCAAAAAGTGCTTTCATCTCATGCCTTTATGACATCTTATACACCTAATTAATATAGAAATAAATTAAGCAGTTAAACATATTTATTAAAAATGGTATATGCATAAATGGAAAGCCATTTAAAAGAGAACAGGCGGCTTTAAGAGAGTAGACTCATGAAGTTACAGAAAATGACAGTTTTAAACTCCTACTTCTTGTATGTTATAACTTTTCTCTTTTTAAGTCACTTTGGATAAAATTTGCTATTGTGACAGTTTCTGTATGAGGTATAAGACGAGGTTTAGAAATTGTATAAATCAAACTAAGGGAAAACTCTCATACTTTCAAAGTCTGCTGCGGAGTGGGACAAAAGGAAAATATAAACCTGATATTTATACCCTAATCAAATCCAGAGACTTCTGTTCCATCCAATAGCACTGCACATTCAACAAATGTGTCCTTTTAAGGTATCTGTGTTCCCAGAGATGGATTGGAAGTATTTAATGCAAACCATCTTCTTAGAAACTAAGAAGTAAGGTCTCTATAATAGAATTTCTTGTTTAACACTTTTCTCGCACCTTTGACCCTTGGACTGCTTGTAGTGCATCAAAACAAACAGTGAGGCATTTAAAGATAGAAAGAGAAAAAAAAACATAAAATAATGATTTCAGATGAAAAAATAAAACTTCATCCACACTGCTTTAATAGTGCCAATAATGCATAGATTAGTGAGTGTTCTGCTGGCATTATGTTAATGTGTATATTAAACTTGAACATGAAAAATATTACATCAGATATATTTAATCCCTTTTTTAGCTAGATTTCTACCTTTTTATACTGAATAAAAAGGCTTTTATGGTTGGTTGCCAGGTTTGCTGAGGTGTTGAGTGGTTTTTGGGGCATTTTTTAGGTATTTTTTAAGATGTTAGTATAATTTTAATTGATTTAATTAATTTAAACAATTTAATCAGTGATAAAACAGTCACAAGAAATAGATGTTATAATGTTGGAGCCACAAGTAATGTGACTTACAAAATATAATTTGTGTAGAAACAAATTTTAATTAAAACAATTCTAGGAAATTTGTATATAATGTATATTGTAAATAACAATTAACAACAAATAACAATTACAAAGAAAAATCAATTAACACAATGAATTAAACAAGACATTTTTCATTAAAAAGTCTGAAATATCTTTTCTTAGAAGTAATTTTATCAACAAAATGTTTGCAGTGCAATTAGCAAAAAAAAAAAAGAAAGAAAGAAAAGATTTTGCTTTTATTTTACGTAGAAAAACTGAATGAAAATTTCATGTATTTTATATAAATATTAAAAATAGAAATATATAGGTCGTGTGAATTACCTAAAAAAATGGATTTGAGCATTTCCCCAAATCTAGCCAAAGTACAATAAAAGGAAAATGAGAAATGAGCAGCTGAATACTTCAAAAACACATCCAGACTGATCAGAGCTTTCTACAAAGGTTCAGATCTGGATCTTTCCAGTCTCACTCAACTCTCCTGACCTCTGACCCCCAGTTGCTAGGATCATGCCCCTACGAGGGTGGCTGTGAGTTGAGTGGCGACAGGATCCTGCTATAGCTGTGCCGCACTAAACACTTCCATATGAGCGTCCATCCTAAACCATGGGAAAAAGTAGCTTGGGTCAAAAAGTCCATCTAAACATTGTAAAAAAAAAAATTATTATTAGTAGGTCTTGCTGTGAAAAGCACCATGGCTTATTACCGATTATGTTTTCAAACCTTTAACCCAAAGCATTCAGTTCTGCTGCATAATCTTTCCCGCACAGACATTTCCCCCACATTTCAATTGAATATTTCCATTGTGTCACTATATAGAAGGTCAGTCATTTAATGCCTCATTAAAATGGGTTTGGTTAAGCTCTCATCATCGGGCAATCTGCGCAGCCACCTTCAAAAAATCACATCTTATATTACACACACACAAAAAAAGAGGGAAAAAAGTCTCCCGAGGGGGAAGCAACCCCACCAGGACAGAACAATAGCGTTCCTCTCCTGAGTCCGTGATTGAATGCTGCCAGGATTCAAGTACAAACATTCCAGCGTACAAAGAGAGCAAAGCCAGGAGGGACGGGATCGGGGTGAGGGGGAGTGCAGGTGAGGAGACAAGTCTGAACAACACCGCTGACTGACAGCAGAACATATAAAACCTACTGTAACTATCTGACACGCACATTTCCAGAGCCTCCATATGATCAACGGGATCAAACTTTGCTTGAAAAACCTGTTGTGCGCAATCAACATGCTTTCTGTTATCTGACATCATTTTAGCAAGTGAAAGGATTTTTAGAGTAATTCTAAAAATGTGCTACATTGTCTTTTTTGCTGTAAAATCTGCATTGAATTTTATTAAATGCTTTGAAACTATGCCGTTTTGTTCATAAAATAAAGCATTTGAGTATTTATCTCACTAAATCATGTTATTGATAGATATAGAGTGAAATTTATTTTCATCTTTTAGACATCTACTGTATTGCTATAAAACTAAAAATAAATATATTACAAATAAAACTGAGGTATTTTCTCTCAAGTTTGACCTCATAATCGTATTATATGAGCCATAAAAGCTTAATGTATAAAATATGATACAACACATAAAACACATATGCAAACTTTTTTTGATTTAAAAAGACAAACAAACACCCAGCATAAATTTTCAATATAGTTCCATTTTAAGAAAACATTATTTTTCTTATGTAAGGCTGTACAGGGTTAAACATGCATTTTCTGAAATATTTGTTAGAGATATGTGAACCACAAAAAGCTGGGTAAAGGTGGAATCAAAAAATAAACATTGTTTTAATATCTTTATTATTGTATAAATTTACTTTTTCCAAGACAACAATGAAAATAAATAGAAATTTTGAGATTCTTTATTAAACCTATACAGTTTCTTTTTTCTTGAGAAAATGACCTTAAATAATTGTTCTGAAAATAATAATCATAATATTAATTTGCAACTATTTGAAAATAAAGTGAATGTAAGAGATACCTAAAATTGTCACAAAATATCCCCCCAAAAATGTTATAGCTCTATACTCTAAAACACAAAACTGGCTATTCTTATTTCTCTTAAAAACATTTAAGAGAAACTTCAAAGACCTTGAGCAAATTGAAACAAACTAAACAAGAGACGCCACAATAAAAGCTGCCACACATGTTCGGCCTGCATGTTCTCCCAGCAGAATTCCCTGTGTTTTTTCAATCTGGTTGACAAAAGGCTTGATTATTAGGCAAACTGGTTAGCTGGGCAGCTTTTGTTAAATGGCAACATCCAACAGACTCTTTTGTGTGTTTCCATAGCTTTACTTGGTATGCTTTGATGCAGTTCCCCCTTTTATAAAAATCCATACAACCTTACAAGTCATTCTCACAGGAGCAGAAAAACAGATCTGAAATCAGTAAATCTAAAGAAAAAAATCAACTGGGTGGATTGCTGAGTTTGATTTAGACTTATGTTTATATACAAAGCAAATGTTACAGATAAGTGAGAGATGACATGACATTTAACACGTGGGTTATTTACAGAGACAATATGAAGGGTCTGTGACGTGGCTGGAAACACAAGGTCTGCCTCACTGGAATCTCCTTTAGGGCATCTCTCTCGCCCTCGGATGAGAACAAAGTCACCTGACCGGCCCATGTGCACCGAGCTGAAGAAAGAACACATGGGAGTTTCAGGTGAACGTATGTTTACGTGGATATTTTCCTATGTATTTTTCCCCTCACTCTTATGTAATATCTGAGGGAAGACGATCTTTAGTTTGTAATGAGGATTTGAATAGTTGTTTCTTAAAATATTACATAAGGTCCACCCATTGTACAATTTGTTTACATCCAAACCTAAAGGAATCGCTCACCCAAAAATGGACGAAAATGTTTTCACCCACAGGACACCCAAGATGTAGATGAGTTTGTTTCTTTATCAGAACAGATTTATGTCACTCAACAGTAGAGCTGCTTCGGTGAATGGGTGCCGTCAGAATAAAAGTCCAAACAGCTGATAAAAACATCACAGTAATCCACAAATAATTCACACCACTTCAGTCCATCTTGTTTAAATTTTCATTTTTAAGTGAATTATTTCTTTAGGGCCCAGATCTAGGCCAAATCATGTCAGTTCAAGAACAGAAAAATCTAATTTAATTTAGTAAAAGCGAGACAATTCTACATGCATTACAGAATTTCAAACAAAGCCAGAACTGACCGAGTATAAACCCAGAGAACAAGATTTTTCTTTAAAGCCCAGGGTCAGACAAAAGCAACATTTATGACCACAAGGATCAAGACTCCAACCCTAAAAATTAAAACTAAATTTGTTTCAGAGATGTTCTGCAGAGGTTTCGGTTTGTATTATTGTTGGGTCGCACAGACGTTACTTTTTGTTTAAATGAGATCTCTAACATGTCATGATGAGAAAAAAATCAAATACTGATAAACAGGGTATCAAGAGATGATGCTATCAGAAATGTCTGTATGGAGTCTAGTGGCTAGTATTCCTTCACTGTAAGATAATAAAAAAAAGGGTTTGGTGCAATGCTTCCCTCCAGTGGCCGTTACAAAAAACACGACGGAAATGACACCAGATAATGGCTTGTTTATACAGCATTGCACAACCAAGCAGTACTAGTTACAACACTGAACTGGCAGGTCATGTTTCATTCCTGTTTGTTAATTCAGAACAAATGCATCGTTGTAAAAAGAAAGCTCCTACCTTACGTAACACAGCTTTTTATAAAGGCAGGTAAAGTGACATAACTATTTCTGCATTATATCCTTTTAATTGTTCCTTGAATGAGTCATTTCTTAAAATTAAAAGTGATGAAATTCACAAGTAATTGTTATGAATTTATTAAGTTCCCGTAGAAATACGCATTGCGGTGATTTTGTCATTAATGCAGCAGCAAGACGCAAAGCAAGACATCAAAACATCATGAACAATCCCCCAAAAAGCCATTTTATTGAGAAATAAGATGACATCACATCCTTGTTGTGGTGAACAGAATTATATCTTGGCATTGTGTAAATTTGCATATATCAGTGAAACCAAACCTGCAGTCTCTGGAATAGACCTTTGGCAACTTTAAAATGTAAACCAAACACAATAGTTATTAAGAAATCAAACAGAAACGGTGGTTAATCACAGAATGAGTCATGCTCCCATGATTCTTAGTCATCACATGTTGTCTGGATGTTCTGGAGAAAGAACAAACATCATAAATCCTCAATATCACAGTAAAGTAGAATTGCTTTTAGATAACTGCTTTTTATTTATTCATTCATTCATTTTAAATAAATCAGTTTTTCTTTTTAAAATGTACCCAATATCCATCTTTCAATTTGCTTCATTAAAGGTAATTTTCAGGTGTACATCATCTCTGCCATGTGTGACATCTTCTTGGGGATGTAAAGGTAATATTCCATGTATCCGGAAAGGTCCTCTATCGTGATGTCATCCACGTAGGCACGGGCCTGTTCAGAACAAGAGCGAGGAGAGCTGGACGTCCCAGCGGAAGTTCTGCTGTTGGGAGAACTGTCCTGCGGGCCGGGGAGCTTCCGCTCGCATTCGGAGATCACATCTCGAAGGCCGGTGAATGAGTAAACCTCGACCCCCTGCCAACCGGTACACTGGCATTCCTGCTGGCCACACGGGCACTGGCCGGCCTCCTGCTGCTTGGACAGAGTTTGAAAGTCAGGTGCAACAGCATTACCTTCACCCGCCTCCTGAGAACCTGGCCCACATCCTAAAGCGGGCCTGTTTTCGGGGGCACTCTCATCATCCGAGGGCATTCTGGGACTGAGGGTTGATTCCTGACCCTTGGGAGAAGGGAGGCGGGTTTCATAGCCGACGACACCGAATACAGTAGAGCACGGAGTTGAGAATGCTACTTCGTTCTTGACAGCGCCGGTGTCGTCGGGCTCTGGCGGGGTCTTGTGTTTAAGTTGTCCAGGAGGAGGAGACATTTTGCTGCAGTAGGTAAACTTCGGAGGATGAAGGATTGGAGATTTTGATCGGCGGCGTCGCTGGCTTCTCACAGCTCCTCTGGATGACTTTCTTGTGCATCTACAGTGAAGAAAAAAGGCAAAAATATTAGTAGAAAGTACGGCCATGTGTGATTGTTGTAATTATGTAATACATCAATTTCAGCCTTTAAATGTTCAAATCATGCTGAAACATTTGAGTACAATGTATTACAGGCCTTCTATCATTAGACTGACACTTTATTCTTTTTTAAAAAAACATTTATTAAGTAATTAAGCTTTTAGCATAACTGTAAAATGTTTTCTTTAGCTCATGGTTTACATGTTTTGGCTTTAAAATCTTTTTTTTTTCATAAAGTAAACGAGCAATATTTCAAGATGAACATTTACTAGACTTAAGCAACTTTATTTGTTCACCTCTCAATCACAATTATATGTTTTATATATATATATATTTTAAAAACCTAAAGAGATTTGATCAAACTAATTATTTCATTTTCTTAATGAACCATATTGAGTGAAAACTGATATTTAACTTGCATTTAATGCCAAGCAGTCTGATATACTAAAGAGTAGGGATGTTAACCAATGACCGTTTGACCGGTGGTTGACCGTATCAACGTTAACCGGTCAAAGTTGTCGGTAGTCGGTTAAAAAAAAAAAAGTGATATCTAAATTAGGCTATTATAGACAGTGGACTATACGCTACTACAGTTAGCCATCTCATTCCTCATCTTTTTGTGTTAAGTGAACAAATTATCCCTCACACTCAATTTTTCATAACTCGCCTGTTTGTACTTAATAAACCAATAAAAACATTTGGCGCGAGGTCACAGCGTTTGGGTTCGCGCGCTCACAAGGTTTGCGAAAAGTAAAGGCAACAGGCTAAAACACTCGAGGTTAGAGCCAGGGCAGACGACAGGATGAAGCGTGCAAAGAAAAGTAGTGTGTGGGACCATTTCACCAAAAAGAATGAGACAGATGTAAGTTGCAACTTACTTTATTATGGTTAGCGCTACCTCAACTAAAGCGGCGTCTTTCTGGGCTGTCATTTTCTTAAATGAGCCGTGGCAATGTTTCAAATGAGCTTCTAACCTAGAAAAACGCCCTCAAATCAAAACACCGCTGTCTCCTTCCGCTTTGCGGTGACGTAAGGTTAAGTGCATTGTCACAGTAATGCAAAAATCATTGCGAAAAAAACTTTAAAATTAATTAAGAGGCTTAGAGGCAAAGGATTTTGCCTCGAGGATTTTTTGGAATCGAGTTAATCGAGTTACTCGAGGAATCGTTTTAGCCCTACTTTGAAGTTTGGACAAAAACTTGTGTAAGTGATGTGTTTTTTTGCATTAATTATTTTTTCATATGGTGAGTGATCCTATGGTAAAATGTGTTTTTTTCATGAACACCACACTGACACTTTAATTCAGAGAAATGGACTCCGCACTGCTCTGCCCCTCAGTGCTGTGTGAATGCTCTCATCCGATTACATGGGTGCCGGAAAAAAATACGCTTTCACAGGAAAATTCAGTACAAACGGTGGAACTGATCTCAATCTACATGACACACTGAAAATCACCTTTGAAAATCTCTGATTAATGAATAGAACTAGAGGCATTTGTTAGCTTTAAGATTAGCATTTCAATTCAATAATCCAATCCAAATACACTTTTTATTGTAATTCTTTCCAAGATTTGTCTTAGATCTCAAAGCGGAACCTATTCAATCTAGCATCTGCGTGCAAGCTTTCTGTTGCATGGCAAAATATAATATTTGTTATACAAAATGTGAGAAGGGTCAGACATATTTTTCCCTTACAGGCTCTGCTATTTTTTCATTTACACATATTGAAAAGTTTGGTCAAGTTTGTGTAAACCATAATATAGATAGTCCCATAAAGTGTGCTGGCCACGAGATAAATCAAAGCACGTGGCACACAGTGTTCGGAGTTGAATGCTGGAAAATACGACAGAATTAAGATGCTTGTCTATAGCCTGCTGCAGTACAAGCCGCGGTTCAGCTGCTCTCCTGATGCGTGCAGTGTGAAACCGCTGTAAGTCATCATAGCTTGCGTAGTATAGACCCAGCTCCCAACCCAACTTTGTGAATAGATTAACAGCGATATATATACATATATTTTTAATGGCCTGATAAGATTCTCACGTTAACGCCAATAACAGCCAACCACAACTTAAAATACATGGTCATAAAACACTTAAAGAATTGTCAGCCATGTGAAGAGTTGTGCCAATAGGGTAAAAAAGTCATTATTATTGAGGCCTGCAGGCTTTAAGTTCTCACTCACAGACCTAAAGAAAATGCAATATCTTTTTAAATAACCTCAAATGTGATTGTTACCTGGCCGTCTCACAGCTGGGTCAGGGCTTAGTGTTTTCTGCATATACTCAGTGAGGGTTTGGAGATTTCCGTCATTGAGCTCCATGATTGCTGCAGAAATAAAATAAGTATCCACCATGAGGACTGATAAAGTGAAATGATTTGTAAAAACTCAATACACACACACATTATATTTAAATATAAAAGCAGAACATCTGTGACAAAAAAAACACTGAGAAATTACAAATGCTTATTGTTTTCAGATATAGCCCCTTTTTATAGATACCCGCGTCTACAGTATATTTTACATTACATATTTTTTCTCCGCATCCACTTGTTAATAGCGAAAACGACTGATAACTTGCATGTTTATGATCTTGATAAACGGTCACAAGCTTAGCCTGCTCGGACTCCAGCGGCCTGACAAGTAACGCACTCACGTTTATGAACAAACGCTAAATTATGCTCATTGTGGGAGACGAATGGTTTATGTGTCTGTCTACGTGTTTACGATAGAGTTTACTGACAGAAACTCAGGCCATGATTCACGTGCTAAAGCTGTTAGCATGCTGAGAAGAAATGCTAGTCATCCAATACAGTCGAAATAAAAAGCGCCTCAGAATAAAATATCCCAAGTGTACTAATGCGATGGACACTGAAGAAACCGCCAAACTAGGTTTATTTAGTGAAAGTAAGGTGGAGAGTACTCCGTTATGTAGTTAACGTTAGTCCACGAGCTAACAGTTAACTCTCGAGCTCACTCTTAACAGCGCGCGCTGCGTGCGTAAGCCTTCAAACAAGATGATTCACTAATCACACAGTTTACCAGAAGCGAATACAGAGCAGATTTATTGACGATGAGAAAACAAAGGACTAAAAATGGTCTTACCGTTAGTTGTATGTTGAAGTGCTGTGCTAATCACCGGCGAGAAGTTTCAAACGTCTCACACAAGTGCGCGGTCACGACTGGGCGCATGCGCGCTAATGAGACACAGAAAGCTGCGCACATGGGGCGCAGACATGTGTGTGTATGTGTACGTATTTATCACGTACCGCCCCCTCGTGTATGTTGCGGAGAATTACAGCAGCATTAAGAGCCGGGGAATGAACTTTTTAACTGTAAAGTCCAGGGTAAATTTTACTTTTTCTTTTCTTTTGGGAAATATGTAGCTAACAATCTTCCGTAGCCTCTGAATTGCATTACTAAATTAACAAATATGCTGTTTAGGCAAAACACGAAAAATGTACTGTAGCCTACACAATTCTTTAAAAGTTTTCTTCCCTAGCTCTTAATTGAAGGTTTTTTGGTTCTAGACAGTGTTACCAAGTTGCCAACTCAGTAATTTTTATTTATTTACTTTTACACTTCAGACTACCCTTCATCAACAAATTTAGCAATGAAAAAAAGGTATTACTTTTGATTAGTGTGTGGTGCACAGTTTCCATCCAAATAACACAAAAAGAGGGGGAAAAAAGATGTCTAGCTGCTTTTCTTTGCTTTTATTTTCAGTTCAATAATAATAATTAGAGAAAAAAGTATGTAGAGACAAACTTTAAGTAGGCTTAAGAAAGGCGGAGCTGAAAGTTTCAAAGTTTGAAAAGTTAAAACTGCTTAAGTTTAAAAGATTTGAAAAGTTTAAGTTTGATGTTTTCAGTCTGAAATACCTAGAAATTGTCAGATTATAGATAGTAGTATGTTTCTAGCATGATTAGCAAGTTACTAGCATTTTTTTCTTTTTTTTTTATTCAAGAAAAAGATTGAACAATACACACATAATAATAAGTAAATTCTAATATACAAAATGTTCAGGCTACCTTATACAATAAAACAGAATTCTAAATAAAAAAATAAAAAAATAAATAAATAAATAATTAAGTCACATAAACATAAAATAAACAAAAACCATTGAAACAACTAAACAATAGTTAACATTTTCTTCCTTTTTTCTTAGGACACATTCAACAGTTGTAGCAGGGGAACTATATCAAAAAATAATTTCTCCATGAAGTCTAACAATATGACATTCTTTTTATTAGTAATTTGCATTAGAGACTTTTTCAAAATCTCTATTTCTGATAAAAATAAATCACACTTTGGTATGCATTTCACAAATTTTTGTTTGTGAATATAATATTTACCTTGTAAAATATAAAAATTAACAATATACTCAATCATTTTACTTTTGTGTGCATAAACACCAATCACATCTTTTAAAGAAAGCATATAATTGACATTTCTTCGTAGAAATAGAAAGGCACTAAGATCAGACCAAAATCTAAGAGACAAATCACAATCATAAAACAAATGACACAAATCTTCCTCGTGCATTACAGAAAATACATACATACATTTTACATTTTTAAATTTTGTATTTTTTGTAAAAAGTATTTTAAAAATGCACCTCTTTAACTTTATTCAAAATACAAAATGTATAGGGATTTGACCAGCTCGTTTTCCAATTAATATCGGAAATTTTTGCATTCCAAAATAATTTTCCTCTAGGTGATATTTTATGTTTTGATTGCAAGATTAGTCTAATATTTTTATTATTAAAAAATGAAGAATGTATTGCAATACCATTAACTTTTAATTCTGGAAATATTCTTTCATAGATTCTATAAAAAATATGATTATTTATTAGTTGTATCAGCCCAGTAAAGGGCTCACTATCCTGTACTGGGGAGAGAATCTGAAGTTTCCAAAGACTATCAATTTTATCCTACCATTCTGCTTCCAGGTGGTCTCTATCCTTTTTTATTTCCTTACTTCGTTTAATAGCCAATTGTTTGGATTTAAATTTAAAACTCTCCCATTTGGAGAAAAAATCTGTAGTCTCTGAATTAAATATATTGGTGGCTAAATCTTCAATATTTCTTATGAAAATTCTGTCTTCCAAAAGAGAGTTATTAGGCTGTTAAAGTTCTGACCATGTTGAAATAGATTAGATGAAATAAGGAATAAATCAATTCTCGATTTTAAAGACTTTGATAAATTACTCCATGTATATTCATATACATTACTATTAAAGTAACGTCATGAATCAACTAAAAGCAAGTCTTTACATAAGGAATAAATGATATTCCAACTTTGAGAGTAGGGACGCATTTTCTGTGGAAATCTGTCCATAAACACATCAGGAACTTCATTAAAGTCACCGGCAATTTTAACTTGGCATTTGGGGTTGTTTTCAGCATGTTACATAGTAAAACAAAAATATTAGCAAAAAAGGAACAATTTGCAGTATGAGAGTTAAATCCATAAATATTGCAAATCATAAATGTTGTATTTTCTGACTTAATGGTTAGAATAACCCATCTACCATCACGGGAAGATTTAGAGTGAATAATATCTCCTTTAAACTTATGAATCAGAACAAGAACACCAGCTGAATTATTTGAGCCATGACTAAAATAAATCCTATCGCTCCATTGAGCTTTCCAAAATTTGGTGTCAGCATCAGAAGAATGTGTCTCTTGTAAAAAAAAATATTAAACTCAAATTTCTCAATAAAATAAATGTAAATAAAAAAAATGACAGGAAAAAAGTAAAAAAAAAAGAAAAAAAGAAAACTGGGATCTCAAAGTACACTAAACACTTAACTTAGAACTGCTGTAACGCTGATTAGAGCAAGAAAAATTGAGTAAACATTGGAAAATGGTCAAAGCCCCCTTAAAGTAATGATAACAGGGAATACATAGCAGAAAAAGAATAAAGCTGAAGAGCAGTTGAGAACTGTAAAAGTCATTTAAATTAGGCTAGGCAGATATGTGCAGAAAAATTAGAACCTGGAGTGCAGTTGGAAACTCAGTCATTTCAAGGATACTGTGCTGAATTGGCAGCGATTCTCTTATAGTTAATAACAGCAAAGGGGCCGCTGAAACCGGCCTTCTTCCCTTCCTTTCGAGCCGCCTGGACAAGTGGCCAAGTGACTTTCAATGTCCGCTTTGGAGAGAAATTCTTTGATGTGCAGACCATTCTCTCTGAGGTAAATAGAACTCTTTGC
>JAUCNO010001758.1:20185089-20200704 GCA_032353835.1 Enteromius viviparus
GTTGCGAAATTGCAGGCGCGGCTCGAAATGGCTGTTATTTCAAATAGCGTACCATATTTTAAACTAATCGGTTAACCGGTTTCAACCAGCTAATGAGGCTCGGTGGTCGGTCAAGAAATTTTTTAGTTTTCGCCATCCCTACTAAAGAGGTCACTGATTTTACATTACAAGTAATGTTGGGCAACGATTAATCATGATTAATCGCATCCTAAATGAAAGTATGAGTATATATAACGTGTCAGAGTACTTTGTATATATAAAGACACACATACAGTATATATTATTTATATATTTACATGTGTAAATTTGTATTTATATAATTTATATTATATATATATTAAACAACATTTTTCTGTTTGTATTTATATATAATTAATAAATATGAAAAAGTAAACACACACACACATATATATATTATGTTAAAAAATATATTATTTTGGTATTAATAGTTGCCCATCACTAATTACAAGCTATCAAAATTAAATCTTTTTGGCACATTTGTGCCTTTGAGTAAAATTTTGAATTCATCTTCTCACTATAATAATATAACTTCTCACTATAATAATATAGACTTCACAGGGTTAATGAGGTCAAAATCCTAAAGCAGTCCTCACCCAAGCCAGTTATCTTTCGAGGAGCTCATCTTGGATTTGGCTCCTTCCGGGCTGCTTCGAGCAACCAGTCTGGAAGCCAAAGACTCAGAGACGCGGACTGCGGTTGTGGAACTGGAAAAGAAAACACACATTACCCAGACAGAACAAAAAAAAAAAACTCCATTTCACTTGTCAAACAAACGATCTGAAACAAAACCAAGACAGCAAACCTTTCAGCATCCACGCGCAGTTTCTTAAAAGCAGTCTGTAGTGTCTCTTCCTCACACTCCTTCACTACTTTCTCCACAGCAGCCATGATGTTATACAGCCTTAAAACTGAAACCAAAACCATAGAGAGTAATACAAGTGAGCGGCGATAGAAAACTTAAGTATAGTTATTATAAGACTCAGTAACTTTATTTTAACCAACTTGTGTAATTTTAATCATTAACATAAGCTTCAGCGGATGAAACTTTATCCGGAAATTTTGAATAACCTCTGCATAAAGGTTATAAAGAACTCCTGGCATGAAACACAGACTTATTCACAAGCAGACTTCACATGCAATCTATTATTGTCATTTTCTGCATCATTCCAATTATCACAATGGAACAGTTGACAAGTTGTGATTCATGTTATGCAACTCTGATCACATGAACACTTCGCATTATGAAGCTTAGCTTAGTGTTCATCCAGTTGGCGCGGTTTTACATTGTGTCTCTTTGCTCGACCAATATATAAACAACAGAAACAGACCATTAGAAAATATACTTACGGCCAAACGACCCAAATCCGTGTAAACCCCGGACATACAGGAGTTTATTTCTCCTGTTATAAGGGTCTGTGTTCACAAAGCTAACAGGCTAACGTTAGCCAGCCAGCGCGTACAGAAGATATCTGTGAGAAAACTCGCTTCAAACCACCGGATGACAGGTCGTCGACGGTCATAACGTGATCGAGATATTACGTCTGTACGGTCTATACTCTCAAATAATAGAAGAATCAACAAATCAAATACAATATTCTAGATTTTTCCCTCGCTAGTCTCTTGTTTACACTCAACACCTCAGAGTGACTCTGCAACAACGCAGATCTTGATGACGTAGTGCACGTACACACAAACGTCAGCAGATTGACAACGCTTATAGAAGCTTCTCGTGTTGGGCCTTTTAATTAATTCAGTTTGTAAATGACGCAATATATTTTGTCCAGATGTAATTTTTTTAATGGATTGTTTTATTATGTTTTGTTCTATTAATAGATGGATCTTACATAGATCTAAAAAATATAATCTTTTAAATTAGTTATTAAATAGATTGGTATCTTTAAAAAATGAAAGAAGTAAAAAAAGTAGGAAAAGAAATAAGAAAAATAAGTCTTAATATAGCATATTGCGTGAAAAATGTGTAAAATTAATTAACATTTTTTAAGTATTTAAATAGCCTACTTTCACAACAAAATTTAAGTGAAATATGGCAATTTTTTATTTACCTTTATTTTTATTTTTTTTCTATTCAAACATAATTAAGCGGTTCACTGAATGGCGTCCTCTCGTGGTCATGAAGGGAATTGTCATGTGCGCACCTGTTAAACCTGTTTGCAGTTGAAAACAGGAAGCCTGGAGTTGTAAAGAAGCCAGACACAAAGTGCATCATAAAGTTGGAATTTATAGCGAGACTAGCTATTACTGTATTACTACACCAAAAAATATAACCAGATGCAAAGCACGTAAAAACCAGATCCCTGGGGAATGGAAAACATTTGGTGAGTTCTTGTTTACTCTTTTCTCCACATGTGCATGGGTTTAGGAAGCCCTAAAACCTAAAAAAAAAAATGTGGCAGATGTGTGCAGGATCTCTCCTCCTACCAAGTGTTTTACCATAAATACTTTACATAACAATTAAAAATGCATTTTACCATCCACTTAGCTTGTTCTTCTCTACATGTTGGGGTCTGAACTTTAATGATGTCTGAAGGGAAATGGGCCGTGTAATTCTATGCTCAGCATGTTCAAGCATTTACATTTCAGTGCCAAGACTGTTAAAGTCCTTCATAAATAACACCATATTTACACATACAGTTACTGGACATTTGCTGGACTATAAATAATATACAATTTGTTAAGGCAAATATTTGGAAGTTAGAAAGTGGGACCAGAAAGAAAGAAAGATTTACATGCAATGTGTGTAATAGGAAAAAGGAGGAAATTTAATGTAAGTGAAGAAGTCTTTAATTATTTAAACCTTTCGTTTTTTTAATGACATTTCTTTTTAATCTAAATAAAAAATATTTATGAAAGTCTAAGACTTTGTAAATATTATTATTTAATTAAATAGTGCTATATAATGTTTTTTAATGTTTAGGCATCACCAGACTTTAGTTTAAACCTTTATTGAAATTAATTTTAAATATTTACAAAAGTCTGAGACTTTAAATAATTTTCTTAATATGTAAACGTATATGTAGTGTTTATATTATTATTCATTTAAATAATGTTATATAATGCATGTGCATTGTCTGCCTTTTAGTTACACCTTGAATTGGAGACTTTTAAATAATTTCTTATGATGTAAACCTATATACAGGGTTAATATTGTTAATTACTCAATATTATTAAGAAATGTTATAAATAAATCTTGGGCACCATCAAACGTACATTATTTCTATTTATTTACATAAGTCTGAAATTTTAAAATGACTTCTTATGATGTAAACTTTTATATTTTCTTTATATTATTATTTAGTTAAGTCGTGTAATACAGTATATGCTGCTTAAAATGTTTTAACATTTGTCAAGCCTTTCATCACAAATAAACTTATACTTATAGATTTAAAAAATGCCTTCCGTTTAAACAAAATGATATACCTATTTCGACTAAGGACAGCATGTTGTAGTTAGGCCTGCAGATGGCGCTGTAGTGCAAGTTAAACTCATTTGTCCTTTCGAAGACAAAGAAGAATCTTGTAATGTCATGTATTGAAAAGATGATCTGTTCTCTGCAGTAATCAGGAACAAGGTTCCTCCTGCTCCAGAAAATTCCTCACATTATTGAATTTTATCACATATATCACATTACATTGTTACACACAGTCAGGAATCCTGGGCTCCACAATTACAGCTGATGGAGGACAGTTATGCCTAGAATGAAAGACTGACTTTCTAAAGCCCAAACAGTAGCAATCCCAATCATTATGGTTCCCAATGAAGTGATTCGAGGTTATCTGTTGTGTAATATTCACTAGTCCAGGAGAGGACACACACAGCTTTGTGGAGCTCCTTAGCTTCCCTAAGCCTTCATTCTAGTCGAAGCGCTTGTGAAAACAAACGCAAGTTGTATAAACCATCATTTCTCAATTTATAGAAATGTCAAAGCATGGCCCATACAGACTCTATTCATGAACACAATGGCGGCCTTTTCTCCCAGTGCTTCTGACTCTGAAGGAGGGACATTTCAGCTGTTGTTGCTATGATGCTCTGCTCAAAAGAGCCTAACCTCGAGTCTGTTCTCCAGTCTAGAGATATTCTTAGGCTCACATCTCTCATCATTAATGAAATTAAACCTCAGCCCCAGGCACTGTATCCATTCGGGATAGAATGAGGTATGTCTTTTTCACAGGTGTCAGTTTCTGCATACCTAAATAAATGACTTATTAAAGACCTTCATTTTATAGAATTACAGAACTCCAGGTAAATAAAGACAGGGAGCAGTTACTATGAAAACAGCAGAGTATAAGAAAGTCACTTAACTGCGCTGCATGGACAATTTCAACCAGACCTTCTGCCCTACCTAGAGGAATATTCAGTTATATTATTTCTGGCCGCAGAGCTACTGGCCATGAGAAATAAATATGTTAAATGAAATATTGCATTTTACAGGCATTTCCTCTGTGCAATCAAAATAACTCTCTTGTGAGTCTTTGTGCGTATTTCCAGAGTGAATAATATTGATGGCCATGCTTAACAGAAGTGGGAAAATTTTCATTCTTGATCTGTCTGTTACAGATTGGTGTCCATATTGTGGCTTTCCAGTTGTATTTGATAATACATCAGCGCTGTCAAAATATGATCTGATATTATTAACAATTTCCATTCCGTTGCATGCTTTCAACAAACATTCCAGTCGCCGAGCCTGTGTAAATACGGTAACACTTTATTTCAATAGTAACTAAGTAACTTTGCAACATGTCAACTAGCAGTCATTGCGAAGTATTTGTAGACTGCTTAATATCTTCTAACGCTTTATTTTGATGGGTCCACAACATACTGACTATCAGAAGCTTTGCAAGTATATATCAACTTATTCTACACTAAACCTACCCCAACTAGTCTGCTCTGAGAGTTAGTAGTTATGCAGTAACAAATTAATGACAATTAGTTGACATGTAGTTACAAAGTTATTTATAGTAAGTAGAATGGCTAAAGTGGACAAAAAAATTAAAATTTAATTCATTATTGAATTTGTAACACTGTGTGCCTATCCTTGTTAAAGCATAATTGCAATAAAAAAAACAGAATCAAAAAAGCAATTATTATTATTATCTAATATTTTCCTAAACAATAGCAATGCAGTTTGATTGTGATGTATCTTGCTGTATGAGTCATACTCTTTAATAACATGCTGCATTTGACAAAATCAAACTAATACCATCCATGCTATTAATATGACAAGCAACAAATAAATAAATAAATAAAAACAACATAACCCTTAGTACGAGCAAATTCAGTGATGCTTGTTTTATGCTTGATGGTCACATTAACCTTGAATCCTGGAGTGAACAAAGCGGTTGATGTTGGAATGTTCTCCAACCCTTCAAACAAGTGGCTCCTAAGAGCCCACACACCCACAGCTGCCGGTCAGACCTACGCGAACACGCTCCTGTACATGTGAGTGCTCACGCTGGGCTGGGGTGTAGCAGAAAGGCTTATTGACTCTGAAAGGGGACCTGCTTCCTGAGAGGAAAGAGATTCCCACAGGAATACCGGCGTACTGCCGCAAAGAGGAGGTACAGGGAGAGATGAGGTTCTGCTCTGGACTTGAAATCTCATTTCGGCCCACAGGAAAAGAAAATCACACACGGATCTCTAATATCTTGTTTCTGCTAGATAGAGTGGGCCCCAAAACGAATTCGGACACCCACAAGAAAATATCAGACCAAGTTTGCAATCAAAAGTCAGTCTTATCTCAATAAGAATATTAGTCATCCAAGAGCTACATAATTTTCACTGATATACACATTGATTTTAATACAGTAGCTTTTTCGGTACGGTAGAGCCTTACTATGTAACTTTTGTCCATCTAGCGGCTGAGGCGTAAAAGTACAAGTTACTCACGGATAAACATTATTTTGGTCGTTTTGGTGCTTCGAATCCACTGTTCTGCGCAGATGACTCTGACGGCTTGAGTCTCAAGGTTATGCTCACTGCTCACGTTTCCAGATAAGAACATCAAACACTCTCCCAATTAAGAAAGAAGGACAAAAAGAAAGAATTAAAACGACGTCTTATGAGCAGGTAAGTGGTTTAGATTCTGTTGCTGTTTTGATTTATTGAAATCAGTTTGTTTTAAAAGTTTGGCAACTCTGACATTAAACAGAAAGTTTGCTTTTCGTATTAAATAATGTTGCTAATTATAGGCAATAGCTACTGGTTTAGAGAAATTGCTACCAAAACAGGCACTGTAAATGCGAAGCTATACAAACTATGTTGATTCATGTTTTATTACGGGTACTTTTTACTTTCAAACACTTCTTAGTTCGAGGTTCAAATGAATTCCAATGCATAGATGAGCAATCTGCCCTTTTCTTTATTTACAAATATGAGGTAAACATGCATTACTTAAATTCTGTGAATTTCCTTCCAACAATGAAAAAAGTTACTCAGTGTCTCATTTCTTTTTTTCTCTTTCGGATCTGTGACATCTAGAAGAAACATCTAAGACACTTTTGACACTTAAATGGGCTCTCCATTACATCACCTGAGCTATAAAACAGAAAGCTCTTCTCATGAATACATGGGAATGCAGACATTTTCACCAGGTACGCTGATTCTGAGGATGCTGGAAAATGTTCTCATTCTGCATGAACAAAGCAGTGTTCTCTACAAAGTTCTGGGCTTTTCGCCCATGTTTTTGATCCACTTGGATTTAAGGCCTTCTGACAACACGGAACATTTGTGAGATTGCTGTAGGGAGCGATTCTGTTCCGGCTGGCGGAAGGATGCAAGGTCAACTGGTTCCCCTTCAAGTCAGGCATCATTACAGACGTCCTGCCGAGGCAGAAGGATTCTCTAGAACGCACCGCTTCCAGGTTCTCATGCAGTCACAAAAAAGAGCTCACAAACTCCGTCTCACTTTAGAGAGCCATGTAATGTCAAATAAATGTACCAGATTTAATAAATGCTTACTTTTAATCGCATCTTTACCAAAGGCCAAGCATTACTTCATTCAAGTGTCCTCTAAAAGGCTTTAAAGTGTACGCTGAAATGCCATCAGAGCAGAAATGACCTTTTAAGGCTGTCTAGGTCTTTGTTAATGCCTCTTTCTTGTTGGTCTGGCAAAAAAAGCCTCATTCTTTGCTGTCTAGTCACCTAGTCTCTTTGAAAAATCTGCCAGACATCTGGAACCAGTCACTATACATGTCAGCTTGGCTATGTCATATCTTGATGGTATGCATTTGGGTCATGCATATCTGTCAAAGAAATAAGACCTAATTGTATCATGTAATGTCAGTTTCTTACAATGCCTTCTCATAAATTTTTAGTTTGCAATAGTTAGTAGGTTTTTTTCACATAACGAATTTACTAATTTACTAGTAACTCATTTTTGCTGAGGAAAGCTGCTGTTAATGATCATAAAGCCTCAAGAGGCTGTATATTACAGTGATTTTACAGTGGTACAGTCATTGAAATCTTTGTAATCCACATTTTATTTTTATTATTATTATTATCAAAAAGTAAAAACAGTAATATTGTGAAATATTATTACAATGTCTGTTTGAATGTATTTTAAAATGTAATTTATTCCTGTGATACAAAGCAGAATTTTCAATGTCATTACTCTAGTCTTGAGTGTCACATGGTACTTTTTTGTTAATTATTTGCAAAATGGAAAATTCAAAAGAACATTTTTTAAAAATATTATAAATATACTGTGACTTTTTTTGTACAATTTAATGCATACTTTCAGAATAAAACTATTGTTTTGTTTTGTTTTTTATTTAAAAAACAACAACAACAAAAAACTATTGGAATGGTATTTTTCTTCATATTATTATAATTCCATATTAATTATTTAATTATTTTTAATGCATTAATTGACGCATTAATTGGCTCACATTTGGCCCCCAAACACACAAGTCCCTGTGAACAATGAGTACACAGTACAGACATATTTTTCATATTTTTCTCATCTTCTCTGCCCGGGCCCTGGCCTCTCGAACCTTAAAGGGCCCTTCTCAGAGCTGTAAATGAGCTGTCAATCATAGGCCAGATCCTTTCTCTGATTGGAGCAGAAGGCCGATCGGCGAGGAATGATGGGAGAGTGGTGATATATTAGACAAACGCTCAGCCAAAATAAAGAGACAGAGGTTTCTTTATGCTCAGAGGGAGCAGCATAGGAGACTTGATGCGCCACGTACACGTGCCCAAAGTTTCAGTATAAGCCGCTCAAAGAGTTTCATTTCAAGCAGGAAGGCAAAGCTGAAAGAAATTTCCTTTTTATGGTATTGAATACAATCCTTCCTGTTACATAAGAGGTGTGAAGAACGGATATAGATAGAAGAATAGGTCCCTTCATATCTCTTGACTCCAAGCAGAATGGCTTGATGTGAAAATATATTCCAGGGGCCTGTTGGCAATGGTGGACACATGATAAAGATTAGTTGATTTGTCTATGTGTCAGTCCCTCTCACGCATATTTGCTTTAGTAATTAGGAGGAGGAAATGAGCCAAAGACCTCTAAGACCCTTCCAAAATGTGCACACAGTTTCACACTTTTCAACACAATTTATGTTCTTAGCTTTCATCCTTTGAAGATGATCTTGGATGTGGCAGCAGCGCTGTATAATAGCTGCTTTGTGTTAAGTTATGTGCAGTGTTATGTAAAAGATACCAGAAGCAGCAAAGCAGAGTAAGTTGAGACAGGGGACATCATAATATCCATTACATACGGTAACTGCTAAAAAAAAAAAAACACTTAATTGATTAAAAAAGACATAGTAAGGAAATTTATATTACAACAGTATTTCAAATAAATGCTTGTTTTATATAAGATATTCAAGTTTTAAAATCTCACTAAAGACACTAATATTATGAAATATTATAACAAATGAAAATAATGTTTTTGTTTATTTTTACTACTGTAAAATATAATTTATTCATGTGATCAAAGCTGAATTTTCTTTCAGCATCATTACTCCAGGTTCACGAGATCATTCTAAAATCATTTTAATATTGTGATTTGTGGCATTTCTTACACAATTTTAACAGCTGCTTAATATTTTGGTGAAAACTAAAACTATGAACAGCGAGTTCAAAAGAACAGCATTATTTAAACATAATTTATCTTTTGTTACATTATAAATGTTCTTACTGTTGCTTTAGACCAATTTAATGCAACTTGCTGAAAGAGAATGGAGAAGAAAAACGTATTTTTCTAAGCTTTATCTGTTCTCCCACGCACTAGTTTATGCTATGAATCTGTGGATTTTTGATGTGCACAGCAAGGCATTTAAATGTTGGCTGAAGCAACCTCTGACATGAGCATCTAATGACCAATGAGAACTTCACAGTTTCATGATTCCAGTTAACTGTATTCCTTCTTTATTGCAGACCGACCTCACAGCCCTAACACACAGACCTTGTGCATTCCTACATGTCAAATGCCCCGTCAGAGCTGTCTCTAGTGCACAAGCTCCCTAAAGCTCTATGTGATTGCATGCTGTGAGAGTTTTCCTTGTTAGTGTAAGTGTTAACAAGAGACCAGAACTGAGCCAGGACTGGACACAATCTGACAAGAATATTTGTGTGTGTTCTCAGCTCTGCATAAATAGGTGAAAGTTCGTCCGTGTGAACTCCTGGTGAATGGTGTCTATGAGCGAGTCCGAGTCTGCGGTTCTCTCTGCTGTACCGTTTGTTTGAGAGGGGGCGCTGTGCTCTGGTGTGTAAGTAAATGAGTATGAGCTCCTGTAGATCAGCCCGTCCAGTCGAATCAAAGATAAAGGCACTGTGAATGGTTGTTTCATCCATCTCCATTCGCCACTCATTATGGATACATCAGGAACGACACACAACAGAGACCTGGGGGACCTGAGATAAATATAAAAAAATGTTAGATTTATAGTGTGCAACAATTTTTTTTCACCAAAGAGCTAGTTAGCAGACAGCATTGGCTATTATTGTAATCAAGTACAATTGTTAAACTTTTACTATTTTTAAAAAAGACATGCTATGGGAGCAAAATGACCCAAAATATAAAAATTAGCCAGTGCATGAAAAACAGTAATTTTGCCTGTTGTGTCTTAGAAAGCCTTCATTTGCCTGTCCACAGTTTAATGTGTTGAAAGGGTCTTAAATCAGAAAAGAAACTTTTCAGTCATGGCATTAAATGTTGCATGCATTACAAACAATATAATATATTCCTCTGTATTTTTGCTTCCCAATTTAAATATCTAAAGGGTTCATATGATGCGATTTCAAGTTTTGCTTTCTCTTTGTTAGTGCATAGACAATATCACTTAAGTTGTAAAGACTAAAGTGTCAAACTCAAAGAGCTATTCTTTATAAAAGTTAAGACTCAACAACACCGCCTAAAATGGCTTTTTTTAAAAACGCCCCACTTTTCTATGTCGCGATGTGGTAATATTTGCATAATGTAGCCCAAATGTTCACGCAAAGAAGGCATGGTTTCAGTAACACAGTAGTGTTGATGCAGCCATGTCAGGGCACAAGCAAAAGCACTTTATTTGGCTTCTGAAAGTACAACAGAACAGCACAACCCAGATGTTCGAATGTTCAAGCTATTGAAATGACAGGGTTTTGTAGAGCATCGCATTCCGTGCCCTGTGTGAAATTGCCGTAAAAAGTGTTGTGTGTGTGTGAGAGAGAGAGAAAAAGACAGTCACATCACAATGGAGTCAATTGTGGCTTGCGTACAGCAAATACACACTGTGTCAACTGTGTTTTTTGTGTCTGTCACACGACTCTGTTTCTCTTTTGAGCTTTAAGTGATGATAAAACTACTGACATTATTAACTCTCTTTACATTTATTTTGAATTAAATTTGATTATGGTAAGAGGCATTACATTTTTTGACGCATACTTGTGGGTTTCATCCAATCACAATGCACTGTGTCAGCTGGCCAATCAGAGCAGACTGTGTTTGTCACAAGGAGGGTCTTTGTAGAAAATTATGCATTTTAGAGAGGCATTTGAATTTTTTGAACATTAAAGCATGTCAACATATTCTGTTACACCAAATTATTACCTTTAAAACAGCATCATGTGACGCCTTTAAATGAGATGTAAATGTAACAAAATTAAATAGGTTAGTGCTTAAAACAAGAACAAATGTCTGTCAGTTGTTAAACTTGTTAACCCTTTGAATTCAGTTGTTTTCTGATACAAATGGCAGACATTTGTTTATATTTGAATCAAAAATGTGCTCTGTTTTAAACAATTTGTCATAAAACAAGACTTTTTGTGTCGTTTATCTTCTTAAACATGTATTATAATATTAGAATCGTTAGTTGTTTTCACTTGAAAACAAGAACATCACTTTTTTGTAGTGTGCTAATACAACATACCTTTAATTTATTACTTACATCTTTTTTACTTGGTTTTAAAAGTCACCCTAATAATTTTTTTTTTTTTTTACATTTTAAAACATTTTTTGGATTGAAATAAATGTTTGCAGTGACTGTTAAATTATTGTAATTCAGTGAAGTTGTTAAAGTTTGACTAAAGTATTAATCTGATAAATGTTCAAAAGTCCTTAAAGTTACACCTCAATAATTTGCAATCATTTCAGTTGCAGATTACTGCTGACCTTTTGACATTTGACACATGACTTCAGCTCTAAGAACCTCCCTAAAAAGGACCTGAAAGAGACCATCATTCCATTCTTGCCTGCTGAGACAGGAATTTCGCACCATGGCATCCCTGGAGTCTTGGCAAGATGGTCACAACAGACTAAAATTATTGCACAAGGAAATGTTTTTAGAAGTGTGAAATTGGTTTCGTGTCTTGCTATGAACAGAGCAGACATATAGAAGCTTGTTGCTCGTTTTATAAAACACAGTTCATGACTAGATAAGCCATGTTCAAATCCACTTAAATATATCTGCATGCCTGCATCCACACGGTTTATTTCAATATAAAATGGGTATGTTTTTAAAAAGACTGTTGCAGAAAAACCATTGGGGTTTTTTTTGGGCTATTTTGCTTTCATAACTTCATCTTTCAGATTAGTGGGTCCAGATTACATATTATATACTTAATTTATTTGTATCTTTCAGTTACGATAAAAAAAGTCTTTATCCCCCAGTTTCACAGACAAGGCTTAAGCTAGTCCCAGACTAAATTGCATGTTTGAGCTGTCTCAGGTGAAAATATCTTGCTCTGACCTATCTTAAAACATGTCAGTGTCATTGTTCTGTGTTAAGATGCACACCTGTAATAAGGCATTTTTGTAAAAGTTGTTTAAATATCTTAATTTAATTAATGGCTAATCGTGGCTTAAGCTAAGCCTCGTTTGTGAAATCGTGCCTAAATGTAAAAATTCTCCACTTCAACAGCTTTTGTTATTGATTTCTAAAAGCAATAAACCAGCATGGCCAGTCGAATTTGATTGTAATTTGAATGTTTTAGGTTGGTTTAGGCACTTAATTTTAATAAACTCACTGCTAGCTGACTGCTTTGGTAAATACCTGACAATTAGCACAACAAAAATAATTATTGTATCATTTGCAGGGATCTCTAAAATTGGTATATGTACTTCCTCATGAATTTATTCAGTATGAATAGTCATTATTTGTGACATTTGTGCTTTAATATGTGATAGGATAAATGATGAAATCTGTGGCTTGCAATGGAAGATCTTGAGTTACACATGAACTCCTGTGGTTTACAAGAAGAGGAAGTCATAAACTAAAAAGGGCAGCTTTTAAACCACACATTCACAAAGCGTGTCATATTCTAACTCAAATAGCGTATGTTTCCTGTTTAATGTGTTAGAACTGTTGAGGAATAACAAATAAATGCAGCAATGCTGGCTGCTATATTGTGACAGTGTCTTGTCTGTTTTCAGTTTTATTAACATTTTGTTCATTTTTATTAATATTAGCCTTTAATAAAGTTATATTTCAACAATTAACAGTACACCAAATTATTTTAGCTCTGCATAT
Organism: Enteromius viviparus; assembly: GCA_032353835.1. Lineage (NCBI taxonomy): Eukaryota > Metazoa > Chordata > Actinopteri > Cypriniformes > Cyprinidae > Enteromius > Enteromius viviparus. Next base: position 20,198,082 of record JAUCNO010001758.1, read on the forward strand.
TCTTGTATTACATAATGAAACATAAACACTCCACAGCTGTGTTACTACATGAAAGCTCATTTTTCAATAGAACTTTAACAATAGTTTTCTGATTGTATGTAGTGGTAAGCACCAAAATATGTTAAATGCTTACCTGAACATTGTCTCTGCCTGCATGTTACCAAACCAGACCTTTAGGTGTGGCCCAAAGTTTTCTCCGTGAAGCTCCAACATGGCCACATGTCCTCCTCCATTCAACTAAATCACCAAGAACATGTGTTAGTGATGTTTAGGAAAGTAACCCATTTTTATTTAACAACCAGCTCATAGAGTTTTGTATTAAATTCAGCTCCATGGCTGGATCTCTGACCTCTAGCCCGTTGATGACAGGTACAGGGCTGATGGTGGTCGGGTGACTGGTCAGACTCTCGCTGAAGGTGTATTCAACCACCTCCGTTCCAATGATGGTCCAACAGGAGCCGTCATTCAGCAACACCTTATTACTTTCTTTAGGACATGGAGAGGCCTGTGATTTGGAATGACATGGGGGTGAGTAAATGACGACACTTTTCATATCGAGTTAATCTATTGTTCACATTTAACTGTCACTGCCTGTGTTCACCTGGAATTGTATGATTTTTTCATTAGACAGGCACAGGTACATGTGACTACTGTCTCTGAACTGGAAAGCACATTTATGAAGCTGAGACACGGGCTCATCCACGTCTAGACATGCATGCTGCTTATTCACTTTACGTATTACCTGCAAGAAAAGAAACAGAAACAACCACTCACACCGCTGACCATTGTCTGCTTTTTTACATTTGACATCCCCTTTGCACTGAAGGACGAGCTGTTAATGATGCTCAGGTAGCAGCAATGGTTTGACATTACAAATATGAAAATTATTTAATTGTTTATATAAACATGCATGCATTTTTTGGCTTGACAAGACATTAATTGGATCACTAGAATTATTTTGTCATTTTTTTATCAGATGTTCGGACTCTTATTCTGATGGCACCCATTCACTGCAGACGGAAAAGACCGTTTCTGTAGTGTAATTGTAGAAAAATAAAAGATTTATCACCCCCCTTTTATGACGTACCACTGCACCTGGTCCTCCGCAGCACCTGTGTGCTGCACTATATACTTCTCTGACACTAGAAATCCTCCTACGTGAGGGCTTCAAACACATGCTTGCAAACCAAAACAAACCAGTCAGCAAATTCAAAGAACTAAAATAACACCGTGAAGGTCTATTCTGTTTGCTAGTCTGCATGTGGTAGTCTAAATGTGGTATTTAAACATCGTCCTTGGCATTTTGATCAAGTACTTTATCAGCAAATTGTGACGCAGGTTGGTAGCAGTCAGGCTTCCAAAAACACCACAGGGATGGAAACTTTGGCTAATTGAGAATCATGTAATAGAAACAAAATCAGTATATATTTGCATACTGTACCATTGGTGGCAGTGTCACTCCTGAGTCAGTGCATACCAGCTGAACCACACAGCCGTAACAGATGTAGCTGTCACACATGGTGTATTCACTATGCATCTCCTCCACTATGAAGGAACAGAGTAAGTATTAGGGAATAGCACTGTAGGAGATGAGGAAAAAAGTAGACCTCACTTAGATACAGCCTTAAGTCCAGTACTGGGGTTAAACCCATGCTACATTTATTCCAGCTGTTGAGCACATGCTGCTGACATTTACAATTGGACCTTTTAGAATTATTATTTTTTTTGTAAAAACTTATTTTATTCTCAACTGCAGCGAGACGCTAAAGGAGTTTGTTAGAGTTTATTTACACTGGACATCCACCATAGAGAAAGGCCCTATTTGGCCAGTTGTTTCTAAACTTGTTTGGGTTTCTTATGTTTATTTTAGCTACTGTGGTGAACAGTGAATTAATCGAATAATCTCAATGAGAGGTAAGAATATGCAAGAGTGAACCCGGGTAATAGGAAAACTTTCCATTAGGAGTTTTCCATGGCATTAGTGTGAATTAGTTATTAGTATAATAATAATACTGTTATGTAATGTTTACAGAATAATTTTTTCTCAACACACAATGCCTAAATCGCATGCAGTTATTATTTTAATGCTGTCTTATTCGTTAACATTAGTTGCATAATGCATACACTAACAGTGGTTAATATTGTATTACATTCTCAATATTAATTAATAAAACTATTATGTTAGTTGACAGTACATTAACTAAGGTTATATAAATATATTTCATCTTACATGTAATGCAAAGTTTAACACAAACGTCTGTAGAAGAGCTGTTTATTGTTAGTCTATGCTAACCCTTTACAATAAGGTTCTTTAGTAACATTAGTTAACTACATTAGTTAGGATGAACTAAGAATGAACATTACTTCTACAGCATTTATTAATCTTAGTATTTACTGCATTATTAAATTCACAAGTTTCATTGTTCATTTATGTTAATTAATACATTAATTACTAATGTTAACAAATGACACTTTATTGTAAAGTGTTACCCTTATTACAATTTACACTACGGGGCCGTTGAATGCTTGAATCTGATTGGCTGACAAACGTTCTGAGGTGTGCAATTATTTTCAAGGAAACGCACAGCGAACGTAGTTCCAGGCAGCTCTCTTGACCGCATTA
>JAUCNO010001758.1:20200804-20214507 GCA_032353835.1 Enteromius viviparus
AACAGCGCTGCATCTTAAAGCAGACTTACAGTTTAGAGACGGTGCTTCAGATCCATACAAGCGCTCTCTCTCTCTCTGTGTCTCTGTCTTCCTCTTCTCTTTCTAATAACTTTATTATTAACTGCATTATTCTGCTATCAATGGCTCAAGCCTCCATTGCCAGCTTTAAAATGACGTTTTGGGACGTTTTGGTGAGCATTATTTTTCTAATAATTTAACGGCCCTTCGTCAATTATTCCTTACATATATGACTCTTTGTTAATGTTGGTTAATGAAAATACAGTTGTTCATTGTTTATTCATGATAGCTCACAGTGCATTATCTAATGTTAACAAACGTATATGATTTTAATAATGCATTAGTAAATGCTAAAATTAATATTAACTAAGATTAATAAATTCTGTACAAATTTTGTTCATTCCTAGTTTATTTTTACTAATGTTGTTGACTAATGAACCTTATTGTAAAGTGCTACCAAAATATCTAGTGTGAAAATGATGAAACCTCACTAACCAGGATTCTATACTAATGTGTGAAAAGCTCATAGTTCAGCTACAAGAACAATTATTTGTCCAGTTATGTGTATATGAGCAATTAAGATAAAGAGGAATAAAGGCAGAATAACAGAGAAAAAGTATTGAGTCTCAAACCTAAGGTGACAGTGAAGGCTGTCCATTGTCTCGCGCTGGCGACAAAAGCCCCGTCTTCCACCGCCAGGTAACGCGTACTGACCGTCTGAGACCGCAAGCGATTAAACAAAGACACTTTTGAGCCTGATGAAATACACACTGCAAAAACAAACACATACTCTTTAGAAAGTTTCAACAGTTTTTTTTTTTTTTACAAAAACTGAACCAATAGGCTAACAAAAGAAACACCATTCATAATTTAAACCCTCAGTGATACCTAAACATGCACATACAGAGCGACAAGCAGACAGCAAACACAAATGATGGGTATACTGTGACTAATGCCAGTCTTTTCTCTTTCTTAATCTTTGTCTCATTGTCCATCTCTCCCACAGAACGGTGAGGAATTCAACGTCACTTGACAGCTGCTCTCAGATGTCAAGCGCCTCTTTCTTCCCCTTAGAGGCTCTCTGTGGATCCAGCAGTCAATGTCAACAGAAGATGCCCTTTTTGTGTGTGCTTTAGGATCAGAAGGTTAGAGGTCAAATGTCTGACTCCTGGGGCAATGGCTGCCGGGTGACACCAGTTAGTGTTTTGACCCCACTTCTCTTTCACAGAGACACGCAAACACACCCAAACTTACAGGAGTTCAGTTTTGACTTCATATTTGATTTAACGTAAAAGAAGATAGCTAAACAGTTCAATTAGTCAGTTCAATGGCTTGTTGAAAAACTATATATGATAAAAAATTTGATGTGAAACTGACATACTGAACAGACAGTCCTTCTATTACTCACAGCATCAAATTCATTTGCATCAACATAAGTATGGATATTCAGAACTGCATATGATTGCACAGACTCACAGTCAGCGTTTTTCATGGACTGCCTCTTCTGTGATGGTTTGGAGATGACTTTAATGAGTCTGCTGTTAAATGTGCCAATTTCTTGCCCTCCGCTGTGAAACATGTGTAGCAGCAGACGAAAGTGCTTTCGTTTGTCTGTATCTGAGATATACAAGGTTTTTGCACAAGCAAACATCTAAAAGAGAAAAAAAATCAATTGTTAACACTTATAAAAGTTTGCATTTTTGACGTTGGTCTGATTTTTTGTTGTTTTTTTAAAACAACAAAAAGTTTCTTCTGCTCACCAAGATTGCATTTATTTGAACAAAATTACTGTAAAAACGGTGACAATATTTTTACTATTTAAATGAACCATTTTCATTTTAATTTATTGCGAAATGTAATTTATTCCTGTAATAAAAGCTGAATTTTCAGCATCATTACTCCAGTCTTCAATGTAAAATGATCCTCCAGAAATCATTCTGATATGTTTGATTAATTTATGAAACATTTATGAATTTGACTAATGTTGAACACAAGTTGTGCTGCATAGTATTTATCATGCCACATTTATTCAGGATTCTATGATTAAAAAAAGAAAAACCCTTTTGTATCATTATAGATGTCTGTACTGTGTGACTTCTGGCCAAATGAATGCATCCATGCCGATAAATTTCTTACTGACCTCAAACTTTTAAATGGCAGTATAATTGTTAATTGTATCTAAAGCAGGGCTCCAACTTGCCTTAATACACCTGCATGGAAGTAAGAGCTTGATTAGCTGCTTCAGGTGTGTTTAATTAGGGTTGGAGCTAAACTCTGCAGGACAAGTTAAGACAGCCCTAAAGCATGTGAGTTTATCTTTGGTATCTAGGTAAGTCTAAGCACAGTTGAACCTTATCAAACCTTAGCAAACATTTCCTCACCATTTAATCTTGTTGTTTTGGTGATATATATTTAAAAGATCTTATTTGTGAGAATTTATTTTCTGTGGTCAGAAAGTTTAAAGATCATTCATCTTCATGTACAGCCATCTGCCCTTCTTCCATAAACCTGGTTGTAATCCAGGTAGAATAAACATATGATACCATCTCCAAATCTTTCTGTACACACAGCAGTCATGTTCTCTCATAAACCCGACAGAATCTCTCCTCTTTGATCGCTGGGCTCTGGCAATGTCTCACCCTCCTGTCTGACTGCTCCTCAAAGCTCAGCTTAAAACTGTCTGTTCGTGGATCAGCGGAGCTGTCCAGGCCCATGTAACCGAAAAGCCGACAACTGGACTCTCCTAGACCTGATGCTGTGTGAATACAAATGAAAAAAAATGACAGAGAATTACAAGGGTAAGAATGAAGACGTTCTCTCACAGCTCACTGACCTTTCAGCTGCTCCTGTCTGAGTTTCCATCCGTGTCCACTGAGATACACGCAAGGAGGAGGACAGAAAAACCTGTGAAAATGCACAAAACATGAATTGGACACAATGAAAAGATGGTGTACAGTAGTTTTGCAAGTGATAAAATAATTTTATTAACATGGTTTTGGAGGGAAATAATTAGCATTTTTTAAAGTACCTTTACAATAATAAACAGGAAGATAACAGTACTTCTGTTTGTAAAATTAATCCGCTACGAAACATTCAACTGTAAAGCAGCTCTACAGAAGACAATAGCAGCATTCAGCTCAATTTAGTTTAGTTCAATATCTCTCAACGATTTTATTTATTCGTTTAATTTAGCTATACACAGATGTAGAGAAGGCAATCCATAAGTCAGGTAAATTATGATTTAGTTCAGTGTTACAATGTTAATGTAATTATTCAGCTGAATTCAGTTAAAACATTTTTGGAACATTGTAGTTGGTTGCTATTAAGTTATATTTGTTATCTGGTCCAAGAGTTAACCAGTTGTTGGAGTCAAGATGGTTAGAGCTGGTAGTCAAGCTTTAATGTTTCAATGATTTTTTTCATCTTGGTCTCATATAATGTACCTCAGGGCACATTTTTTTCTCCAAAACCTTTTTACGTTCCTTACTGCACATTTTGCAGCAGTTTTAAAGAGAAATGTTCACTGAGTAGCGATAAAACAAAGGTTCAATAGATTAGCCCTGGCACTTTTTTATTATGTATATTTTATTTGATATAGGTATGTACTGCGGAGGTTCTAACTTGAAATATCCGTGGACTGTTGCTAAAAGTTAATGCTCTATCAGGTTGGAAATTTGACCTACACCAAACCCAACCCTAAATCTGCCTGATAGTGTGAACAAATGTAAAGCATTTAAATGCAAATAAAAACACACATTGTATGATGCAGTCGAGCCATTTATGCAGATAGCAGTTATGTAGTCCTGTAGTTACACGGGATTCAGAGCTTTTTCTCTTTTGTCTCTGTACTCCGCGAGCTACCGAATAAACCTACCGTCTATTAAAACCCTTAGATATGAAGCTGGATATGTGTGGTGCTAACGTTCAAAAGCATCCATTTTAAAATCCCAGCATATTAATAGTGTTTGAAAGTCATAACATTATATTCTTCAAGTAATTGTGTGAAAATTAAAAGGTGTCTGAGTTTTACTGCTTAAAGTGATAATTACTTTACTGCAGCGATATATACTTGTTGGTACGTATTTAGTGTCTCTATAAAAAGTGCACCAAGGTACGTTTATGCCATGAGACCAGATAGATTTTTTTTTACCTCTTCTCATTGCCGTAAGACTTCTGAGCAACTTTGGCATGCAAGATGATCACTGATTGGTCAGGTCTGAATTGAAGGTAGTGCCTCACTGAATCTCTGTTTACTTTTGGCAACGAGGAGAAATTCGGATCCTCCCTAGGGATGCACAAAGATATGTATTTTAAACCTATTGTTACAAAATGGTAAATGCATCCTCTCCAAAATCATCCATCCTGTGTTTTCTGACATAAAGCAACAAGCAGTGTTTATAATTCAGTAATATATTTGAGTTACAATAGATATTCTGACACAAATATGATGAGTATGATTTAATGTGTAATTCAGCAGAGAACGGGAACCTTCCAAATATTTTAGGAGGAAAAACAAAACACTACATGAAAAATTTAGGGCAATATATTTCAATATAAAATCCGCTTTATTCTAATTTCCGCTTTGAATCCTTTTTTAGAATAAATGCCAGTGGCACAGAAAAGGAAGATTGTAATATTTGTTAAAATAAGAAAACATCTCCCTTTGTGTTCAGCAAAAAAAACCAGTAAAACCTCATGGGCATATTGGTGAATAAAAATTACATATCACAATATCACAGTTTCCACATAATAAATAAACAGCACTGTTTACAACACTGATGATAATAATGATTGAAATGTTTCTTGTGCAGCAAGTCAGTAGATTAGAATGACTCCTGAAGGATCATGTGCCACTGAAGATTAGAGTAATGATGCTGAAAATTGCATCACAGGAATAAATTACATTACAGGACTTTTAATCAAAAAATTGCAGCCTTGCTAAAAATTTTAAAACTTTGACTGTAAAACTTTGAACTTTATTTGATCTGTTTGCAGTGACTCATTTTAAATAATTGTATTACTTAGCTTCTCAATTCTAAACAGATCTAGAAGTTTTAAATCTGCTAATTAAGACCCCAAGGATATAAATGTGAAATTTCCCAGCAGAGAGAAGTGCTTTAATTGAAAGTCACTTAATTCCCCAGCCCTAGGATGTTTCAGTCAGTCTGCCCAGATTTTTATTTGAGGCCTTCCCATGAGGATACAGGGTCAAAGGGGCACTGATGTTATTTCCCACGTAGAGTGTGTTAGGATAAAGGTCAAATTAGATCTGAGTGTTTGGCTTTTTTTAATTATTGCACAGAAACTTTTTAATACTTTGTATAGTTAGCTAACATCAAAGATGCAGTTTAACATGCTGTACTTTTTCTAAAATTATTTTAAGTGTTTTTCTTTTAGTTACAATATCTAAAATGCACTTTCCCTCTCTGTACCCTAGTAAGTCCACATTAATATTTCACAGGAAGCCTATAAAGAAAATAGCATCACTGTAAATTAAATTTTGACTGATAAAGCAAGTCTGTGTTCACTTCGAGAGCTAGTGCATCAGTCGTGGACTAAAGCAGAACCGCAAGGAATTTCTGTAGGCTCACTGAAAGAAAGCGTTAATGTTCTCTCTCCTGCTGCAACCCCCCAAAGAAATCCTGCCTGCTCTTCCCATTTCGAACGGGGGTGGGACCTACGTTTTAAACGTGCTCTGTAGATTTAATACCTGGCCAATGACTTGACTCTTCACTCTATGCTTGAATAATAGCCTGGAGAGGTTACTACTCACCTTAAGGAACTGTTTGACTTTTTAAATAGGCTGAACCACTGCCGCGTGACTTTGTTGTATTTTTTGGATACCGCTGCCCTCTTCTAGGAGAGACTGTACCTGAGGTGAGTGAAGCACGCGTCTGATGTGTACAGGTGAGACACTTCTGTCGAGTCCACGACGGCCAACCCTGGAGAATTAGGAGAAGAAATGCATTGTTGTTTGCGATTTAATTGTCTTATGGACAAATTAAACGCTTTGTTAAACGACCTGCACAGTGACCTTCTAAAAAAAAAACGTATTAGGTCGGGAAAAAATCTTTAAAATAGCAGAGACTGTTAAACGTGAATATGAGAAATGTGCTTTAAATTAGCATTTTGGTGCTATTTTAAAAGGATGTAACGTATTCAGGTTAATTGTTTTCCTCAACAGTAAGAAAATGTACTGCATAGTAATCTACATTTTATATAAATGTATTTATTTATAATACAAGTTTGTTTTTTTGTCATAAAATGCGATTGGTCGTTCAAACTATCACTTAATTGTTTTTATCTAGGCAATTTTTAAGTATCATGACACTTTTTGGAATAAATTTCTGTCACGAGATAAAGTTTATAAATATACTTTTCGTATGTGTAAACAATGTTATGTGTATAATATAATTTGGCGTTAATATGATCGCATCACGTGGTCTTTTTTTAACCCGCGAAAAGTGTGTTTATTTAAAATGGCATACTGACATATTATTTCTGCTGTCTGTTTATCGTGCATAGTATGTGATTTTGCTGTATCCAGGAAATATTATAGTGTGTGGTTTACTTCTAAAGCATTTTGTGGAAAAATGTCTCCCACAGTGCAGTGCTCTTAAACTGACCTTCCACTTAAAGTAAACCTAAAGTAACTATATTTATAGATAGTCCCCCCTTAATATTTGTTCATAAAGCAAAAGATTATTTAGACAGAGTTTGATTTAATTGCAACATTTGCAATTTTTGGGATAATGATAGAATGGCACAAAACAACATGAAAATTCTAATATATAAAAAAAGCGAAATTTTAATATATATATATAAATTATTCTGAATGATCTATTAGTATGTGAATCTGAGATAGTACACAGTATATACTGTGCAGTAAGTAGTAGGCTATTCCCTTCCAAACACAGCCAAGACCTAAACTAAATATAGATCAGCATCTAACTGACTGTGTCTCAAAACCTAGTGAGCTGTCAACCTAAACGGCATATTTGGGCATCATGCTTTCCACAGTGCTATCTAGATAGGCAGCTCACCGGGTTTTGGGACACAGTCACATGCTTTAGGTGCGCAGTGGTTGGCTGGAGGCAAAACGCTATTAGTAGCAAAGTGTCACATCTGCTTTCAATCCCACTTTAACAAGAAGCTGCTGTTAGTTAATCTAACAGTGTTCTGAAGCTGTCAGTCAATCGTCTGCCAAAGAAACCACGCTTGTCATTTTCCTCCATTCGCCCTCCTCCTCTTATGCTCCTGTTTCTCCCTCGTTCCCTCACACTGGGTTTTTCTGTGGTCTGTCTGTGCCCCATGTCAAGCTGAGAGAAATGTTTACATTGCCGGCTTTACCCCATGGAGATCTCTTTGGGCGAAAGCTTGGATCCGGGAAGCTTGAATAGTCTTTTAAAGATATATATTCATCACACTGGAAGAATTTTTTTTTACATTTTTTTTTTGCCAGTCACCTTTTCTCACCCATCTACGCTACTCTTAGGTTCCTTAGGGGAGATGTAATTTTTACTCCTCCACATACAATTTATAATGACCATTCTCCAATCCATTTATTTATCTGCATTTTTTAAGTTCAGAGATTGCTGAAATAATAAAAAATTAAAATAATGATTAAAAGAAAAAACAATCTTTACAAAATAAGCCTATTTTTTTTAGCCCTTTGCAATTCATGCTAATTAATATGTTCTTTATACTGTAAAGATTTTTTTTAAATATAAAATTGGTTTCTTTTTAATAAATTAAATGCAAATATTATATAATTAAAATTGCATAATATAAACAAGTAAATATTTTATTTATTTTATGATTAACGAAAAGTGTTTATTATGTATATAAAGACATACACATATTTAGAAAATATTTACATGTATTCACATGTATATACTTAAATGAATATAATTTATTATTATTTTGAATTTTAATTATTTTGCATGAATAAATACAATATTATGTCATAAATATTGATATTAATTCTTTAATATCTTTTTTTCCCCCACCAATGTTATCATGATTCTCTTTCATTTATGATTCTGAATAAAAGCATATTATATTAGAAACATAATACAATATGAACAATATAAAAAATACATTAATCTCATTTACTTAAATCACTGGACACAATTGTTACTATATTTATCATACTGACCTGTTTCTCCATCTCCTCTTCTTTGGTCCTGCATGTCATTCAGGTGTACAACAGCTACTTTGAAATCTTCAGAAACACTTGTAGAGTGCCAGACACTGCACTGCTGTTCATGCCAAATGGTTTACCTTTATTCCATCCTTTCGCAATAGTGTAACTGTCAGAGTCCTGTTGTAAGAAGACTTCTCCATCTCTGTTTCCAATAACTGTGTTATCAGCCTCATAGGAGTATTTGTAAATCTATATGCGTGTTTGTTTTCAGAGATAGTCACCTGTACTCAGGTGCTGAATTCTCACGCCTCCCTCCACGTGGCAAACAGTTGAACACAGAATGAGGCGTAAAGTCCAAACAGAAGTCAATGTGGGTGACATTTATTGCAGATGTTAATTATTTTGTGGGAGTAAAATGTGGACACCAAAGCTATCTGGCTTAGATATACATGCAAACAGGAATCATGATTGAATAGGATAAGTGATTTTACACAAGTTAGTAGTGATGTGGTCACATGGAATTTGCATTATTTCCAGATGCAGGGCCTGAAATTGTGAAATATGGAGGGTTGTGTGTTTATAAAATCACCAAACCCATTTACAAGGGGGTGCATGTTCTTCAAAGCCAGTTGAATGGAAACAGTTTATCAGTAAAATATCAGTACATGCTAGTGGATTGCAATAACAGCATCTCTTTGTGTGCCTCTAGATGTGCTCCATAATATAGTGCAGTTAAATATGACATTGGCTGCCATCCAAAAGCCAGTAATGATGCTATATTCTCTATAAACGTACCTCTTAAATATTCTCAAGCTGCTTGATGAGTGTGACCATACAGTGCTGAAATAATCAAAGCCGAGTTAAGAGCCTCGGCAACTCATGCACACACACACACTCAAAACCTAATGTATACACATAGCACAGAGGATTCATTGTATTAGCTCACAAGGGACTGAAGACTGCCTCAAGCCTGGATGCCACTGAAACCGACAGTCATGTGCAGAGTCTTTATCAAGGCTGATAGAAACCACAAACCAGTCTTGGTCACAGAGGTCACTTTAAATCTCATGCTGAGAAACGTAGGATAGAATATAGGCATGCATGTGTGATATCTTCCCTCCTTTTAATTTTTGATTTTGAAAGAGGTTGATTCACCTTTTAATGAACATTCTGTGGTTATTTATTTCCTCGCGTCATATAAATCATTTTGATTTTAAGCTTCCAGCAAAAAGGAGGATTTATGCTATATTCCAATTACTATGGACCAAAATGGTTGCATTTTGCCTTGTAGAAGATTTGTGAATACTCTCATTCACTTTAAATCTGCAATGTACTGTTAAAAAAGTTTTCAAAGAGATTTTTGTTTTTATTGTCTTTTATGCTCAATGCTATATTTATTTGGTCAAACTTACAGTAAAAAGAACACAATTTTTAAATATTATTATAATTTTAAATAGCTGTTTTCTATTTTAATATATTTAAAATGATAATTTATTCATGCCATGCAATGCAGTATTTTGCAGCATCATTAAGTGTCACGTGATCCTACAGAAATCATTTCAATGTTTAAAACCAGTGTTGCTGCTTACTACTGTATGCATTTTTGTAGCATTATAAATATATTTTCTGTCACTTTTAATCAATTTAATGTCACTACTGAATAAAAGTTTTAATTTCTTTAAAAAAACAGCAGCAACAACATTCTGGCCTTAAAAAGGGATTTGAGAGCAAAAAAAAAATATATATATATATATATATATATATATATATATATATATATGTAGTCACTGCATAAAGCTTTCATATTACTTGAGAAGTTGCAAATGTATACTGGGACTATGGCACATGTATAGACAATCTTTGTGCTACTTTATGTAGTGTTGATTTACATGAGGGTGGATAAATGGTGGCAGAATGTTCATTTTTGGGGTTAATTATTCCTACAAGCACATCAGCTTTCAACTGCAACGTGCAGAAAGCCTTAATCTGCCAGCCTGTTTATCTGCTGAGTTCAAAGACATTAACAACTCATGCCAAACCATGACACACTCCTCCGTTCTGTGGCCCACTGATAGTGATAACCCTTATCAGGCTTTTGGAAAAGCAAATCCTTTTTTGAAAGCCAAAGTGACTGACAGCCCGCCATTTACAACGCCAGCATCCCAGACACTGTTATTTTCCAGCAATTACTTCACACAGCATTTGAACTCTGTGCCTGTGTCGATGTGATCAGCCCGAAAGTCTATTAACTCTTCCATGTTAACGGCCTGTTTGAAACTGCTGCTGTGGACCATCTGTTTGGTGTCGCCGTTTTATTGCGAGCTCAGACTGGAATGTATGGCTGCTTTTAAAGCACAGATTTCCCTTGACCTGCAGTTTTTCTTGTTTTCTTTTCTCCTCCTACAGCCAGTGGGATTTTTGCTGTAATATTGGACCTTTGTCGACAAAACATGACACGTGCGTTGGTGTATGTTGGTGTGCTAATAGCCATAATGGCTGCGACGGAAGCAAGACCTAAATCAGGTTGGTTAAACTGCTGTCATAACACTTAAAAATCAATCTTGGCAGTAAGTAGTCAAAAGTCTGTCGATTATGGTAAGCATTTAGTGGTTGCACAGATGTGTTGTTACTGGCAAACCAGATAACCATTGTAGATTCAGATTTTACATGCAAAACTATACCAAAATATATAAATATAAGCATGAACTGCATAGCCCCAATATATATATATATATAACCATAATGGGACTGAAAAAAGATTATTTTAAATATTAGGTTTTTAAATTTCTCTTTAATGGTTTCATGCTTTTGGCAGCCAATAATTAACCGCACATAGTAATCACATCATGTTTGTCCTCACTTGGTTGGTGAACTTACGTTTTAATATGTTCTGGGTATATCTTTCTTTTAATTTGGATAGTTTTGTTCATGCATACCCATCTTCCAAATTTGACCAAATGATAGATGAATTTGGTAATTATGTATGATTATATCGTTTTTCCTATCAGAACAGATCAGCAGACACTTTTTGTTATAATAACAATAAATGGATTCAAAATAGGCCAAATAGCTTCCATATCTGTTTATGACAATAATGTAAAAAACAAAACATTTTCCATTATAAAGAAACCTGTTTCCATGGATGCCAAAGGTTTTCCAAAGCACCATCCATGCCAACAAAAACTGTTATTTTTGACAAAACCATTATTTGGTTCCCAGAAGGCATTTCATTAAGCAGTTCTTAAAAGATAAATTTTAGTTTGAAGAGTAATTTAAACCATTTTATAAAATAAATAAAATATAAAGCTTCCATGGATGTTAAAGTTTCTTTCTGGAACCTTTGATGACAATAAAGAACCTAGTGTACTTGTTTTCTTAAACTACATCAGTTTTCGTTATTGTATGTTTTTTCTTTTCTTTCTTCCATTTTTTTTTTACAGCTGAACCAAAATGTAAATCAGGCCCTGTTGACCTTGTGTTCATCATTGACGGCTCCCGCAGTGTTCGTGCCCATGAGTTCGAGACAATGCGCAAGTTCATGATTGACATCATCCATGAGCTGAACATTGGGCTGGAAACTACAAGAGTTGGTGTGGTCCAATACTCCAGTCAAGTCCAGAATGTGTTCTCTCTCAAAGCCTTCAGTAAGCCTGCTCAGATGGTCAAAGCCATCAACGAGATCATTCCATTGGCTCAGGGCACCATGACCGGCCTGGCCATCCGCTATGCCATGAACGTAGCCTTCTCTGCTGAAGAGGGTGCTCGTCCCAACGTCCCCCACGTAGCGGTTATCGTGACAGATGGCCGTCCTCAGGATCGTGTGGCTGAAGTGGCAGCAGCTGCGAGGGAGTCTGGGATTGAGATCTATGCCATTGGGGTCGCCAGGGCTGATATGACCTCACTGCGAGCTATGGCGTCTCCGCCGTTTGAGGATCATGTGTTCCTGGTGGAGAGCTTTGACCTCATTCACCAGTTCGGTCTGCAGTTCCAAGACAAGCTTTGTGGTAAAGTATGATATGTGTTCCACATTAGTGAAAGGATCTAGTCATGAAAGCTAAACTCAAACCTTTTAACATTTAACCTCAAACCTCTACTCAAAGGTGTAATTTCTCCCTAGCAATAACAAAGCATGTATACTACCTTGCAAATATTTTAGGGTCAGTTAATATTGTGGGGATTTTGAAGAAGTCTCTTGTGCTCACCAAGGCTACATTTATTTAGGAAAAATAAGTACAATCAGTGATATTGTGAAATATTACTGTAACGGGAGCCGGGAGCTCGGTGGACCCCGAGCCCTGCTGATAGTAACCCTAGCGAGGGCAGAGCTCGGAGCAAGGCTCGGTCCCATTTGCCCCCCTTGAAGGTGCGAAGGAAAAGGCGGAGAAGGGGAGGAAGGCGGGGTCATACATAACTACATACCGAGAAGAGTGAGACAATGGTATTTATGCCGAAGCGGATAAATAAAATTAGAAATAATTAATAGGCTAGTGGGCGATAATACTAATGAGTGCCAGTGGGTATCGGCTATGCTGACACTCAGCATGCTCTTCCCGAAACTATGTTAAAACATCCCTCTTTGGACACAATGATTTAGCTTTTCTTGCTTCCTCAGTACTCATGTGTGTGTTGAAATTGCAGGGATGGACTTGTGTCTGGAGTCTGATCATGGCTGTGAGCACATCTGTGAGAGCTCGCCCGGCTCCTTCCACTGTCTGTGCCTGCCTGGATACACGCTCAATGAGGACGGCAAGACCTGCACACGTGTGTAGCTTTGCAAATCACTCATCATCATAGAAGTATGACAATTATCATTCCAGCGGTGCTCAACAGGTGTGTGTTTGCTTTGCAGCCATTGATCTGTGTGCCGAAGGGAAGCATGATTGTGATCAGATCTGTGTCGCTTCACCTGGGTCTTTCACCTGTGAATGTAACAAAGGGTACACGCTCAACGACGACAAGAGAACCTGCAAAAGTCAGTGACACACAAGTGATACTTGCTTAATAATTTCAGTGAAGTGTGAATTTCTTAGTGAACTTAAATTTTTTTGTAGATAAACTGACAAAAGCTATGTTCAGAACATCATACTAACATAAAATACTATTTTGCATTATGCATACTGAACACAGTATGCAAATATTCTATATGCAAGGAACTGCATTTGCAAAAACTTGCAGTATGCAATACAGTATATTGTGCAGTATGTATTCTATTTTGAACATAGCCAAAGGAACGTACTGCATAGTGCATACTAAATGTTCCTCTATTGAACAACACAGTATATTGTGCTGAGCATGCAGTATGCTTACATTTAAATGCAAACTTAAAAATCCCATGAAATTGCTTGATGAGCTTCCACTGCAACCAGTTTTATTTTAGTGTTATTTAAATACTATTCCAGTATTTATTAATATTTTGATTTAGCTTTAATATTTATATTTTCAGTTTTAAACTTCTGTCTATGTTTTAGTTATTTTATTATGCTTTTGTCATTTTTATGCGTGTTTTAATATATGTGTATATATAGATCGGAAGAGCGTC
>JAUCNO010001758.1:20257315-20268722 GCA_032353835.1 Enteromius viviparus
GAGTCCTTTGTCATGAATAATGTTACACTGCTCATTAATAATGCATTAATAGGGCCGTCAAGCTGATGACGTAGATACGTACTTTACAAGCCACGCAGCGAATGAGCACTAAAAAAACCTGCATCTACATCACAGGCTCAAACGTAACTTTTAAAACCGGATGCAAGAAATGGTCGCAAAAAGCGCAAAAATAACCAATTTCCACTTTGTAACATTTTTAGTGACATATATTAAGAAATGCACAGCATGTATATATCTGTAAACAACTCAAAAAAAGTGTTTTAGGGTGTTTTGACCCTGACATCTGATGACCATAAAGGGATTGTGCCTTTACAGAAGACTTGAGTTAAACTGATTCATGTGGATTATCTTCCTTATTTATCTACTATGAACCAACAAAATGAATGACTTTCAATGGAGAGACATAAATCTTTAGATTTTATTAAAAATATCTTGATTTGTGTTTCAAACATGAACAGAGTCCTATGAATTTGGTACAACCATGGTAGAATTTCTATGTGTAGAGGTTCCAGATGAAATTGCAAACAAAGTCGCCCAAAATTTCCTGCTAACCTTTATGAGTCAATATTTCATAATATCTAATAGTTTCAACTATTCACTAATGCATTTCGGCTGAAAATTGTTTTATTTTCATCATAGGACAATCCAGGCATAGTAACATGCACAAACGAGGAAAAGCACGAGTTCATAGATGGCATGATTGTAAATTTCTCTGAGATTCAAGGCATGACTGAACTCAATAGTTGTGGCCCCGTTAAGATCAAAGTGAGAGGTAGGTATGAGAAATATTTAGAGTTGATCATTGATTAAAAAAAGATAGTGAAAATTTCAGTAGCAATGCAAATCAGCCAATAACAATATAGTTTTTATATATTTAGACAGCTACTCCTTTAGTATTTGTGACACATCAAACTTTTCGGAGTATGTGAAGGGTGGAGTGGCAACTGAAGTGAAACAGCCTGAAATCCTCAGCTTTGTAAGTATTATACTTTTTTTTTTAAATTAAGATGTAGTAAGTTTTTGAAAACTGTAAGTGTGTTGACAGAAATTAAAGCAAGGCATTGAGATGATATTTGTATTATTTCAGGAACCTCTGAATGTGGCTCTGCATGAAGCAATCAGAGATTCTGGGCTCATGGAGATAACAGATTATGGCAAGACAAAAAGACACCTGTCTTTGCACCTGGCCTTCCAGGCCCTGCATAAATTCACTGAGAAAAACAGTCGGACACCCCATCCTAGATCCCAGGTCAGTCCAACAAAACCTTTACACTAAATAATGTTTTTAAAGTTTGTCTATAAACATATCCACAGATTATTTTTTAAATGCCAAGTATTGTCACATCACACATCACGCAAGTTTTTTTGTTGTTGTTTTTTTTATAATTTTGGAATTATGGATATCTCCATTAAAAATGTATTATACGTTATTATTCTTTTAAAAGCATTATTTTTTTTATGTGGGTATGTTATACAGGTACATAATGTATTTGTTCTGATTCAATGTGGTTACGAATAGAAATGTAGAATTTATTGCACCTAAATACTGTAAGTGCATAGAATTTTCATTGTCAGATTTTAGTTCAGTAATCAATCTCTGTGTTTTTGCTGCCCTCTATAGGCTGATGCTGAAGTGCTGCTTGCAATCACAAAAGAGCTTTGCACAGATGCAAAGTTTGATGAGCTTGATGAAGACGCTGTAAAGCAGTTTTCTCTTGTTGCCAGCGGTGACCTGGCACCTCTCAATGCCTTCATTGGGGGTCTGGCTGCTCAGGAGGTGGTGAAGGTCAGCTTAATCATTTAACATTTTATTCTACCCACACCAGTTGAATTTGAGAACATGGTGTGGATATATAACCACATTTATAATAACACCTTTCAGGCATGCAGTGGTAAATTCACTCCTCTCAGGCAATGGCTGTACTTCGATGCCCTGGAATGCCTACCTCAGGAGACCGATGGAGTCCTTTCTGAAGACGCCTGTGCTCCTGTAAGCTTTAAGCTACCTCGTTCTCAGTACTCAGAAAATGTGAAAGTCTTGTTTCTGATGAACATAATCAACTGAGCACTTTCCGTACTTTACATGAAGTGATCTTTTTATTCTGTGCTGTAGAGAGACAGCCGATATGACGGGCAGATCGCTGTGTTTGGATCAGCTTTTCAAGACAAGCTGAAAAAACAGAACTATTTTCTGGTGAGTGTATTTCTCCTGTTTCACCAGCAGGTGGGGACATTACCCTGTTTTGGGTTTCAGTAAACCTGCTGGATCTTATGCAGTGAGTCACTGGTGTCGAATGCACAGGAAATATTTTATGTGCCATGTGACATTTCCTGTTGAGCACTAAGGATATGTCAGTCAGGGTTTCCCATGTGAATCAACCGAATATTTCAGATTTTTGGGAAGGGGGATTTTGTGGTGTGTTACCTTAATGACTCTGAATGTTGCTAAATTGTGTACTTCTTCACCACTTGCTCATGTAAGTTTCATTCTTATGTAAGAGTGTACACTGTACAAATGTTTGGGGCTTTTAACACAAAAATATTTTTTTAATTCAGCAAAGACACAATAAAGTGAAGTATAAACATTTATAGGCCCAGATTCACAGATATAGCTTAGCCTAAGCAAGGATTAGGCCATACTTCAGTTAGGACTTTTATAGTACAGTTAGTAATTTTATAAACATGCCTTACAAAAAAGCATTACTGGTGTGCATCTTAGAACAAAATGAAGGCACTGACATGTTTTAGGATCAGTCAGTGCAAGTTTCTGTCAGTTGAACAAGCTCAGATTTATATTTAGTCTAAGACTAGGCTTAAGCCTTGTCTGTGGAACCGGGGGATAATGTTACTGACAACTCTATTTGAAACAAATGCTGTTTCATAGCACTGTTTTGCAAAAATATGAAGTGGCACTACTGTGTACAAAATTGATAATAATGAAATTTTCTTGAGCAGCCAGTCAGCATATTAGAATGATTTCTGAAGGATCATGTGACACTGAAGACAGGAGTAATCATGCTGAAAATTCTGCTTTGATCACAGAAATAAATGTAACATTTTTAAAAATCTATTACAATAGAAAACAGTTATTTTAAATTATAGTAATATTTTACTGTATTTTTCATCAAATAATTGCAGTTGTGGTTTTAGAGATCAATAATTTCCAATTTATTAAATTCTCATCAAGATGTTTTTATCTATGATCAGGTTGGAGCTGGAGCAATTGGTTGTGAGCTGCTGAAGAACTTCGCTCTGATTGGTCTGGGTGCGGGAGAGGGCGGTAACATTACGGTGACTGACATGGACTCTATTGAACGTTCCAATCTAAATCGGCAGTTTCTGTTCCACTCTAAAGACATTGGGGTAAGACAAAACAGCAGAACTTAACAGCAAGAAACCAGACTTACACTTCAAAAGTGAAATGGTTTTACTAAGATATCAATGACTATATTCCAATTCATGCTGTGCCTAATTTAACCCATCAGCTGTGGTAAAATGTACTGCATTTACATTTATTCTTTCTGTGTGTCTCTCAGAGACTGAAGTCTGAGGTGGCAGCTGAGTCTGTTAAAGAAATGAACCCATACATGAACATCACTGCTCATCAGAACCGTGTGTGTCCTGAGACAGAGGAGGTCTACACGTGTTCATTTTATAGCAAACTTGATGGTGTGGCAGCCGCGCTGGATAATGTGGATGCACGTGAGTTTAAATGCAGTTTTTCATCACACACAAAATGACAATTCAAAGTAAATAAAAGTCAAATATGTCTAATCTTTTATTTTCCCCGATGCATTAGGAGTTTATCTCGACCAATGTTGTGTGAGAAGCAAAAAGCCAATGCTGGAGGGAGGAACCCTGGGCAGTAAAGGCCACACTTTGGTGGTAGTACCATGTCTGACTGAATCGTACGGACCCTCCACATCTGGAGGACAGAAAGCCATTCCCATCTGCACACTCAAGAACTTCCCTCACCGTATAGAGCACACACTTCAGGTCAGAAGGCCTTTGTAAAGGTGGAAAGCTTATTTAATTGTAAATGTGTCCGTTTGGCAATTTAGCAGCTGTTCAAGCAGCCTTTGCAATTTTCCTCATTTTGTGATCAGAAACATTTTAGGAGATAAATCTGTGATTAAAGGCCCATTTACACAAAAAATTATAACTAATAAGATTATCCGAACAATAGCCACTGTATATTGCGTCCACACTAAACAAAATACCATTCTGTCTATTCTAAGTGTTCACTACAGTATTGTATAGTTTCCAGCTTTAAATGCAAAATAATAGTAAACAAACAGCATTATAGGTTTACAAATATATATTTGCAAACACAAGAGGCAGTGACAATTTGAATGCAGCAGTTGCATTTCTACCAGACACAAATCACAAATCAGATTTTTGTCATTTTCAGTGGGCCAGAGACCAGTTCGAGGGACTTTTCAAGCAAACGGCAGAGAATGTGAACAACTTTCTCAGGTATAGATGAATGCAATTTAAGTACCCTTGCCAAAATAGTATACTTCAAGTTTCTTTTATTAAGAATAATTAACTAAAGTTTAAGTATACTAAAGTGTACTTTATTACAGTGGCCAAGAGAGCTCAACGTGCTGCAACTTAACAAAACACATGCAAACAGAAAAAAAACCGACAACACAGTTTGACAACACAGGCGCTGCAAATTCTAGCAACGCAACCAAACACAGAAACGCGCTGCAAATAGCACGGACCACAACAGGGGGGGCCTCAAAAAGTGACTAACCCATCTGAGAGTAACTAATAATGTTTAAAATAATGTTTCACAGTTAAGTGTGTAATTCGTCATATTCATACGATCAGGTTGTTAAAATAAACACAAAAAAACTCACTTTTTAATTCAATTTTAATCTTCACTCTGACCAAAAGCACTTTTTGAGGTCCCCCGTTTCTGTGTTTGGTTGCATTGTGAGAATTTGCAGTTTGTATGTGTTTTTTTTTGTTTGTTTGTTTGTTTGCATGTGTTTTCCTAAGTTTGCAGCGCATTAAACTCTCTCGGTACTTTATGTAGTATACAAGTATACAAATATTAGTGTGTATTATTATTTCAATACTCCTCCTTTAGTATATAAAAGTACATTTTTAAATATACTTTAAGTATACCTTAGATTCTTGAGATGCTTTTTTTTAAGCTTTTGAATGCAAGTAAGTTTCGTAAATACAAATAAAGAGATAAACAACATTTTGAACAAAAAGCTAAAAAAAAGAAGAGTTGTTTTCAGATTGATAATTAAAAAACATAGATGGAGGCAATCAACACCCTAAAGCTTGACAGTCATTACTACCTATTCATTGACACTTTATTCCATAATGTTACAGTTTTTATGCTGTTTTTTGTGAGATGATCATATTAGATTACATGGGGAAGCATCTGTTGTTTCATTTTCATCCTTACTTGTGCGGTTTTTTGTTTGTTTGAAAATTCATCAAAGTTGTCCTAAGACAAAAACGCATTTTGATGAAAGGTTTTGATCCACTTCAAATTTTGGCTACTGTAGCTATTTATTTAGTATCTATTAAGTATATTTACACTCTTTCTATGTCTAAGTCAAGTATACTTAAATGTCATTTTAAATATATTTCTGAGAAGTACATTAAAGTAGACTTAAAGTATACTTTCCAATTTTGAGTTTAAAAGAAGTATACTAATAGCACACTTGAATAAACCTCTTTTTCATAAGGGTAGTTAACAAACTAGAAGAGAAACTGTCTGGAGGAAATATCGGATAAAGGGGTTTAAAGAGTTTAAAGGGTAAAGAGCAGATGCAGATATTGTGTCAGAGATTCTGTTTCAATCTCCTTCGAGTACACCGGCTCAGCTATTCATTATTAGTGCAACCCCAGGCTTCCTGCTGCAAGTGTCAACTGTTGTCAGATCTCTTTTCCATCTGAAATGAAGTGAAGGATGTTTATAGAGAGGCGAGTGTACAGGAAGTTGAGGTGCTGTATGCTGTAGGCAGATACCGCAAGGGAAGGCAGCGGCATAACTGCCTCAATCTCAACTACTTCCTCTTGGCTGTCAGCAAATTGCAGTCTAAGAGTGAAGGCAAGCAAAGATCCCGCCCAACTTAACAACTTTTGTAGATTAAAACTGCTAGGGTTTTAGTTTTGGTTAATGATCATTTTGATGCTATATAAAGTTCGGCTTTATAAAACATAAATTTAAAACATGAAACTACTTGTATAATGATAGCTCTACCTCTTTCCTTCATCTGTGCAGTGACCCAGCATTTGTGGATCGCACAGTCGCCCGTGGGGATGTGGAGGCTGTGGAAATACTGGAGGGTGTCTATAGGTGTCTGGGCGAGGAATGGCCTCAGAACTGGGCTGACTGTGTCAGCTGGGCCCGCAGACAATGGGAAACGCTCTACAGCAATCACATTAAACAACTGCTACACTGCTTTCCCCCTGACCAGGTAACATAGACACCAGTGCCCACACAAACACACAACCTAGGAAGAACTGTCGGTGTAATAGGGTAAATTTCATGAAAGCATGTGTAGCATCATATCTCAAAATAATTTTTAAGAAACATTGTTTTTTTCCTGTTTACACAAATAAAATCGGAATTGAGTCACATTTAATTGCCTGTGTAAACGAGGCCTCAATCAATGCAATGTTTTTGGGTTGATTTAGTTAGTTTCACTTTACACCAGCAGGTGGCACTGTTGTCTATAATAACAATGGGCCTGAACCATAGTGAGAGGTCAGTAAGGGTTGAAATGTCATGATAAAAATTTTATGAAATAATATAAATTAACAAAGATCTTAAATAAAACTAAATTAACTAAACTCTTCATCATGAGAATGAGTGCATGCTACAATGTTTTCTTTCTAAATAAGAGATTCTAATTTAGTCTTATTGACAGAGTAAAAGTAAAATTGATCTTGTTTACTGGTAGTCTGTGTATATTATAATTATGCAACAGTACAGATGTGAAGAGATGTCTAATCCATAGCATCAGTGCCTGCACACTGAGATAAGCATGAGTCCAGAGGAGGGGGGAGACGGACAAGAAGAGAGAGTTTTGAAACTCTGATGTCCTTTATCTTGCATGTCCAGATATAATCGTTGCAAAACCAGAAGTTGCAGATTTGAAAAGGGAATGTAGACCACAGTTCAGTTTGAGGGTTTGTGCAAGATCCATTTTGCATGAATGTACTGATAATAATAAATCATGCAGTTCCCCTGACGTTTGGTTAAGCTTGACATAATAGTTTCTCATTATCAGTTGGACGTCTTTCTTGGGGTGTCTGTTAAACCAGAGGAATAAGCTTTGTGTCACTGATCAATTGGTGTGTCTTTGCTCTTTTGAACAGCACCTTCTGTTTTTTGTTAAAAGACTAATTCTAATAAACACACACACATGATAAACTCATTATTCTGTCTGTCTGAGCAAAAGGCTTGGAGACATGGGCTTTATGGTGACCAATCACATCCACTTCACATCAGCATGTGACGGCTGCAGGGCTTCCATTTGGCCCACAACACATGTAGACGTCTTTCATTCTTGCTTACTGGAGCCAGCTATATAGTGTCCACCATCAATATTTTAATATTTTAAAATAAATAAAAATACTATTTTTAATTTTAATCACTGACAACCCTATAATAATAATTTAAAAATAAAAAAAATAAAAAAATAAAAATACATTTATTTAAAAAAATTATAAAAATTAATAAAACAATAATATATGAAGTAAATATATTTAAAATGTGATTGAGACTATGTATACATGCAGTAAATAATAATAATAATAACAGCAAAACTATATAGCATCTTGCACATGTAATATGTATAATTTACATCTAAAATAAATGCTAAAATTATTTTATAAACATTAAAAGAAAATGTATTTGTAAACCCATTTTTCTCCTTTCCACTAGATAACAAGCTCTGGACTTCCATTCTGGATGGACTCAAAAAGATGTCCACATGCTTTGACCTTTGACACCAACAATGTAAGTTTTACTCAGGACAAATACCCCCACACAGTCCTTGGGATCCCCCATCATCCCCTGAAGACAGCATTGTCTGAGTTTAGATGAGTCACAGTTTCTCTCCTGGTGTGAAAGAGATAGTATCTGATATCAGTGATCACCTGTGATTAACAAAGCAAGGTGAAAACATCTAAAACCCCTACCTTCTCTCCCAGACATACTCACACTGGTAAGCACACAGTGCCACATTAGCAAACAAATCATGCTTTTCAAAGAAACCCTTTCAGACACACGTATAATCTGAAAAAATAATCAAGAACAACTCCTATACATTTTAATTAGATATCTCTTAATATGCAAACGATTCCATTCTGTAACCATTATTCTCTTTTATGGCCCATTGTTTCCATTGTCTTGATTCTTTACATGTTATCAGTATTTGGTAAGATTTGTGTTCCCCTAATAAATGAATTCCTTTGAACTCATAACAGTCTGTTTGAATTCTGTGGTTTCAAAGGTTTGCCCATTTTGGGAAGTGTTTTTTTTTTTTTTTTGAATGTGCTACAAACTTTCCTTTTGATCATTTCCTGTTAACGACTGCAGTTCTGTTTCTCTGCATGTATGTTTATGATCCATGGCAAGTTTTTTCACAAAATCAGACACTACTACACAGTTTCGCCTTTGCTACTAGAATAGAAGTATTTTGATTTGAAATTATACCTATTTTCTTTTGTTTTGTAGACAACCCACATGGACTTCATTGTGGCAGCGGCCAATTTATATGGGCAGATCTATGGAATTACAGGCTCAAGAAATCGTGCTGATGTTCAGAGCCTTCTGCAGGAAGTAAAAGTGGCAGAGTTCACCCCTAAATCTAGTGTAAAGATAGCAGTGACCGACCAGGAGCTAAAAGAGGAAAATGAGGAGAGAAAAGAAGAAGGTGAAATTTTAGGCTTAATATGAATATGTGACCCTGGACCACAAAACCAATCAATGTGTCAAATTTGATTATTGAACCATTATCTGAAATGATCTGTCTGGATGCAAAAAAATAAATAAATACTGAGAAATTCACCTTGTTGTTAGAATTAAATTCTTAGCAATGCATATTACTGAATAATTACGGTAGAAAAATGACAAGATATCTTAGTGGAACATGATCTTCATTTAATATCCAAAGGAATTTTTCCATAAAAGACAAATGTAATAAGTTTGCACTTTTGGCTATTGATACAAATATATATGCAAGTCTATGAATCATATTAAACATCAAATGTGTCTACTAATATCCCTCACTGTGTCTCTTAGACCAGGTCAAGCTGGAGATCTTAAAGGAGAAGCTGTCCAAACTTCCGCTGAAGGACCAAAGCTTCCGTATGCATCCACAGGAGTTTGAGAAGGTACCATGGCTTTGTCAAGTCAAGTTTATTTGTATACAATTTTGCATGTTTATATTGTTTTATGATGTCTTGATTTATCTGTTAACCAAAACTGATCCAAAAATCACCCAAAAATTTCTCATCCTGCAAAATACAGTATAGATGACTTTCTTTCTTTATCAGAACAGATTTCGAAAAGAAATGTAGCATTTCATCACTTGCTCACCAATGGATCTTCTGCAGTGAATGGTTTGCAGTGAATCCAGTGCATCTATTAACGTCTTGTGAAATAATTTAGCTTGTAACGCTTTTTTGCTTCACCTTTTTTATTGGTGAGCAATATTATGGTTCGAGGTTTAAAATGTATTTCTGCATTAGTTTTTTGCAAACGTGCAGCTTTTTGCTTCACAAGATGTTAATTAATGGACTGGAGTATAAAGCTGTTTGACAGCATTCATTCAATGCAAAGCAACATTAATGGTGGTATTGATATTATGCCCATTAAATTACATTTTATACAACAAAGACTTCCTAGACATTTTACAAAAGATCATAGTTTGACGTTACACTCACTAAAGAAAACAATATGAGGACATGAAATGGCTACGATTTTTGTGTCAATCATTCCTTTAGCAGCTGTAAACATAAAATTGGCCTGAAAAGTTCCTCGGTAAATGCACACATTTGGTATGTGCAGTGAGCCTGTCAGACATGTTGGCGTCCACTCTCAGGTAGGAGGTCTCATTCAACCACAAAATTGGCCGTAAAACAGCCAACCCTGACTGCAGTTTTCATCGACCCTTAACCAGCTCCATCCATTACAGACCAGAGACAACAGTCATCCTTTCTGTTGAGAAAGATCTTCTTCACAGAACCTCACCGCTGTGACATGCTTCTCAGAAAGAGAGCGTTCAATCCACAGAACAAGTCTTATAAAAAACTCTGAATGCACGCTGGTTTAGTCACTGATCGCTTTGTCATGAATGCATGACACATGGGCTTCCACACACATGCATGGAGACTGAATGGCCAGCAGTCTCTGAACAACATCTCAGCTGTGTTTTCCGTTAGGAAGAGGATTAGTCTCAGTCTGCGTGTTTCTCTGCATGTATCTGTCTTTGATTTTCACAATCTCATCAGACTTTAAGTCTGACCTGGACTGTCATTTCTCCATTTCTCTTTCTCTGGTTGCTTCTGTCTTTAGTCTGGTTTTCCGTGAAGATGAAAGCATTCTGGTATCTTTCTGGGAATGTTCATATGGCAACAGTTAGGCAAACGTTTCTGTATATAAATGTACTGAAGCGTCAACACGCCTGAAACCGCATTGAAAATCTGGCAATTTATTTTATTTAAACCTGAAAATGATCCAAAATGTAAGATTTGGACATTTTTTAAACAAAGAATGGTTATGACGAAGAATAAAGTTTTTGAATTAGTTCTCCGATTTCACTAATTTGAGATGTAGTAATATGCTTAATTACTAAATCTAATATAATTGAATTATTAAATGGTAATATAATATTTTATTAGTTATTTGTTGATATAGTTTATATATATATATATATATATATATATACATATCTATATTATAAAAGCCATTTCTGCCATGGAATTAAAGTTTATTGCAACCTTTTATCTCACAATTCAGCTTTTTTTCTCTCAGAATTGCATCAAAACATACATTTTAGTTATTTGAATCTTGTTCTTATAGGCAAACATTTTTTTGAAAAAGCTTGTTCTATTTTTACCGTTTTCAATGCATTTTCAGTTAGTTGAACTAAAACTCAGTTGTATTTTTAGTGTTTAGTTTTAGTTTTTTTATTTTAGTTTAAACTAACTGAAAACACATTGTAAACAATTAAATAAAACAAGCTTTTTCATGTAATGTTTACCTATAGGAGCAGGGGCGATTCTAGGTTCAGAGCTTTGGGGGTGCTGAGCACCCAGAGAGCTGCGGGGGTGCTGAGCACCCAGAGAGCTGCCCAGATACACTTTACTCGTCACAATGAGAATTTTTCCATGCCTCTTTCAG
>JAUCNO010001758.1:20273022-20303642 GCA_032353835.1 Enteromius viviparus
ATATTATCATTATCGTGGGCCATATATCGCCACAGAATTGAATCGTGAGTTACCTGTATCGTCCCACCCCTAATTATCAGTGTTGAAAACAGTTGTGCTGCTTCATATCTTTGTGGAAACCATGATATAGAAAGTTCAGCATTTATTCGAAAAACTAATCAGACTAAGTGTATTTCATTAGAATCCTTGCTCTAGAAAAGTATTAATTTCTCTCAAAACTCACGCAAGTCTTGTGAACGGAATCTATATTTTGCTTAAAGTGTGCATTTGGTGTCTTTCTTAATGTTTGTAAGTGTGAGTAAGTGATTTTAATAGTGCTGTCAAATTATTAATTGAATCCAAAATTGAAGTTTTTGTTTACCTAATATATGTGTGTGTGCTTTGTATATTTATATATATATATAGTATACATTGGTATAATAGTATACATTTTGATAATATTTCCATGTATTTTCATGTGAATATTTATATTAATATAATAATATATTATATCTAAATATTTTAAATATATAGGTTAATCATAACATATTTTTCTTAAGAAATATATACATGCATGTGTGAGTGTATTTATATACACATAATAAATATACACAGTACACACATATATTATGTACGCAAAAACATTTATTAATCATTTGGCAGCACTAGCTGTAAAACATTTCTGGATTACTGTGTAGAAAGGTTTTGTGTCTAGAAGTTTAATCTTTGAGCACTTTCCCCCCTTTACCTCTCCTTTCACTTTTTCCATTCCTTTTGTTTTGTTTGCATACCTTTTTCATATGACTGGCACAGTGTTCACTAGTCTTATCCAAGTACAGGCTGTGCGGAAAAGTTTCCACACATGGACCTAGTTAAGTTCGAGCTTGAACGCGCTTTATTTTGTGATACTGATACTGTATGAATGATGTCACATGGCGGAAAACAAATCATTGAGTCAATTAGTTAATATTTCCATTTTAAACCTTTGTTTAGACTGTGGTGGTCATACAGTAGTCACCTTTGGGAGCTCTGTCTGCTGTCAGTGTATTAAATCGAGCTGTGGAAATATCTATTAGTCTCCTTTCCATCCACGCAGCGTACAATTGGAACATTTCATGGATTTAGAGGAAAGAAACACAAAGGAGAGACAGAATGATTATAATGAATAACAGTCAGTTGCTTGCTAAAATTAACTTGGTCGCAAGATTTTGAATAGAATTTGACAGATCACACACTAAGAGGTTTGTTCTAAATATACAGGTATATAAAAAAGATACACTTGTGAAACTGTCATCAGAAATCTAGTCTGAGGAAAGACGGATATGCTTGTAGCTTCCTGTTTTCTACCAAGGACATCCTTTTTTAAAGCCTCCACTATTTTTGCGCTCTCAAGACGAGTTTCAGAGAACTTGTTTATCAGGAGAATGACCTTGTTCATGTTACAGACCTTGTTTTAGGACTATAAATTATATCTTTTATAAAACTGATGGGAGTTTTCCAATTTTCTTGCCGTTTAAACTGCTGTTAAAAAACTATATCTGTACAATAATACAAAGAAACACATATTTATTGGGGATGACCATTCATCTAGTCTATTTTAGTGCAGTGACTATGCATCAGTATTTTACCTTGATGTTTTATTTTGCATAATGCAGCATTATGTGCAGTGTTACAACTGGAGATGTGTCTTTATATGAAGTGAGATCCTAGTGCTCTGCCTGCTGGGGTTATTGCTGTGGCAGCTTCAGCTCCTTATTAGCAGCCTCTCAAGGTGTTTTATGAGACTCTGTCTGTCGTAACACTGCTGAAAAGACCAGCATGTGTTCCTTTAGATGCTGGTATTCATCATGAGACGCTGGTGTGCTTGTGTCTCCATCATTCACTCGTCTGGTTCCTCGGAAGATCTTTCTCTCCACTACCTGAGCACCTTTTTGTCCCTGTCACAGTCGCTTTCTGCTTGCTTACTGCAACTTCAGAGCTCAGTTGTTTTGTAGGTTTTGTATGGATGTCACTTCAGATCTGTTGAAACATGATGGTTTGTATCATCTTTAGATGTTGTCCCGGATGTATTCATATGCATTACTGGTTACTGTATAGATGACCACCTTAAAAAAAAGATGGTTTGATCACATAGTTAATCATGGACTAGGTCTAAAAAGTTGTCAATCTTTACACTGTTAATAGGTACCTATGATTTAATAGACCTTCATGTTTGAACATGCTTCTGTTAATAAAACCATTTCAGGCAGCTTGGTTTTTCACCTGTAGGCATTAATGTCAGGGTTGTCAGCAGTGAAGCCAACATCTGGCAGTGCTTGTAATGCTTAATTACAAGTCAAGCCTTTCTCTCTCTTTATAGCCACAGTTATAAAGTCATCTTTTTGTTTAAGTCATCTTATGTTGTTCATGACTTTCAGGGATTCAGTACCATATTTTTAAAAAAGGAAAAACAATTTTACAATTTCATTAATTTATATTTTCTTATATTTGACTATTTCATAATAGAATTTATTCCTGTGATGCAAAGCTGATTTTTTTAGTATGATTGCTCCAGTCTTTATTGTCAAATGAAATCAATCTAATATGTTATTTTGCTACTTAAGAAATATTTCTTCTTATTATTAATATTTAAAATAGATGTCCTGCTCAGATTTTTTGAACCTTGAACTTGAATAATGGATTAGTTGTGTCTGCTGGTCTTGAAGACCAAACAGAGTTGAGATGTTCATACCGTTAGCTACGAGGTGAGAGCCTTTATTTGTATATGACATCTGTGCCACCTTATTTGGCCATTTAAGAATTACGATTGGCTGGAAATAGAGAGAGAACGACAGAGGAAAAGAGTGAGGAGGCAGAAATTGAACCCTGCAGAAATGACAGCTATTTCCTGCCATCGCAGGAACTCCTCTATTAGAACCAGATTTTCTTGAGCTCCATTGCGGCTGCCTTTTTATTCCTTTAATCATTCACAGCTTCTTAGAGAGAGACCAAGTAAGAAGGAAGGAGGCTGTGGGGGAGAACTGGAGGTTTCAAATCCCATCTGCTCAATCCCAAAGCTTCTCACTTCTTTGTTTTCATGCATTCCCTTTATGATGGAGTTTCAGAACATGGAGTCTTTACACGGTCATTCATTCATTCTCTTTTCCTTCTGTGTTTACTGTAGAGTGCACTCACTTGCATAATCAGCAGTGACAATAGAGCTGAGCTGTGTATATCTTCATCAGTGGGCATTTGGTCTTGGTTAAAGCTTTGCCTTGTTAACGATGCACAAACACAACATCCTAACCGCTAAACATGACGACATCTTGATGAAGTGTTAAGGAGGATGATGCACATGTTTAATGCATTGCAAAATTTGAGGTCATGCATAATTTAAGGATAAGAACAGAGCATGAAATAGACTTGCAAATGCTTCCCATAATATGTACCACACTTCTTTTGGTGTTTTTTTTACTTAGAATTTTTTCGGCTTTTCATTTGTCTATTTCAAATAAAAGCTTTTAAACTTTCTATTCATTAAAAATTACTTTAAAAAATGAAATGAATCAGCACGTGTTTTCAACATTGATAATAAATGTTTCTTGAGCAGCAAACCAGCATATTAGAATGATTTCTGATGATGAAACACTGAAGACAGGACATCACATGATTAATAATAAAAATATGTTTTTAAATATATTCAAATCGAAAACAGTTAACCTGTAACAATATTTTACAATTATATTATTTAGCATTTTTTATTTACATAAATGCAACTTTTTGATTACAGTAAAGTCTGGTATATGAAGTTTAAATCTGTGCAATAATCAGGCCTGAAAATATATTTATATGTTGTTCAACAGTTCATCTGTTGATGAATTATTGAATTAATACCTCTAGCGCTCTCCTACTTAAAAAGAGTCATAATTAAAGTTGTTAAAAGTATCACCATCAGCTTTAATCTTTAACTGCTTTACCCTTGCGTCTTTCTTCTTCTCTGATCTTCAAAACTTTTTTTATTACAATTATATGGTTGAGTGAGCACAGAAATCCCTCTGGTTTTCATTCAAACAAAATGGTAATTTTTCATAGACATGCGCCAGAATGTTTGCCAAAAATCCTGTGTGGCCGTCTAAAGTAATTGCTTTGGAAGTAACAGCATATTGCATACTTTCCATATGTCTGCATGGTGAAATCATTAAGCCGTTCTTCATACGGCACATATAGTAGAGTCATGCATTGTGTCAGCACTTGTCATCAAAAGACCACACCAAGAGGGTTAGATCATGCTAAAAAATAGTAGGATAGTTAGATAGCAGTTATTATTTCAGGCTATTATTGTGGTATCAGCTATTTCACCTAGGTTAGGCAGTCAAATGTCTTGCAGATGGTCTCGTTCTGTCTAAGTGAACAGTCCTTGACAAGAAAAAGCTGCAAAGCGCAACAGACTTTGACAAAATAGGCCCATCACCAGTGATCCCAATAGTCTTGACTCTAAACTTTTTCTCCAAGCAATGATTTTTCGTTGGTAGTCAGGATCAATCAGACCACAGGCCACGTTATTTTCATTACCCACAGTGTTGAGAGCAGGAAAGACAAGCTTTCCCATAATCCTCCCTCCATGTGTAGCAGTGCCTCTGGAATCAGATGGGAAAGTTCTGGTTCGGATTAGATCATCTTTAACTAAGAAACCATGTGTATATACCTGATGGAAAATACTGAGAGAATACCAGAGTGATAGATAAATCATGAAATTTATGTATAATCCAGTTGCATGTTTCAAAGATTCCACTGAATATACACTTCAAGAGAAATATCTATTTGGAAAGGCATACACTGATCATTTCCAATAAGGCCAGGAATGTGCGTTATAAGGAATGTGTATACAACATCCCCAAATGATATGTTTATTTGTCTGTTAAATCAACAGATTTAATTTGAGTTTCAAAATCCTAACTGTTTTCATGCAGGGCGGCATGCTTGTTATGTTATCAGTAAAATTTGGTGATAATGCTTTATGAGAAGAAAGCTGTTTAGTCTGCTGCCATTTGTTTGTGTCTATGATGCTCATCAATGCAGCAGTGCAGTGCCATTTGCTGAACATTAAGGATTTTGTCCATAAAACAGACACATGAAAACACTTATTCTATTAAGATGCTTTCCATGCAAACATGTCCCCCAAGAATCCAAGCTAGACCGTAAAAGCCACAGAATGCTTAATTGGCAGGGCTGGTCTGTGAAAATGCCAGAGCTGAGTTCAGTATCACACTTCTCTCCAGATAAAGTCTCTTTAGCTTGTGATATCCTCAGACTGCAATGAAATGCACGCAGTTTAAAAAGCTCTACATGAAATGTGAATCTGCCTGTACATGTATAATGATTCAAAGACTGTCAGCAGTTGGTTGGTTGGCTTTTTTCTTTCAAGATTTGTGCAAATTACAAACCATCTTTGATTGGTTTGGCATGCTTTATAATGACAGATTATGTAGTACTTTCATTCCTACAGGGCAAATGTCTCAAGCTACTGAGTGCTCTGTTTCTGCAGCATAGCGTGCAAAAAGAAGGTTATTAGAGCCTTATTAGAGCCTTAGTACTTCATTTGTGACTTGTTTGTGACTCCATGTGTCCAAACAGACTTTTTCACTAAAGCGAATGACTGCCTCCTTATGTTATGCGTAATAATTAGTGATCATTGGAAATGCATTTGAAAATTATTATTGCATATAAACCACCCATAGCACAGTCACATGTAGATTATTGCCCTTGCTATAAACAAAAAGATATTATCTAGCAAAGAAATCAGTTGAGGAAATGGAGAGTGTTTCCTTGCCGTGCAAATTCACTGTAATTTCATCAGATTTTCATCTGGATTTCTTTGGAATACTTCGGACGATACATTTTAATTGATCATGAATTTGATGCATAAACCTTGATATGCTTTGGAGATCCCAAGAAATATATGGTACCCTTTTTTTGGCTTGCAGTCAAATACTTTTTCTGTATAAGCAGATGAATAATTGTGCCATCGGTATAATATGATTTTAACATCTTATGAGGAAAGAGTACACAGCCTATTTTATGATAACAGAATCTGAATATTAGATTTATTTATTTAATAATTTTTCAAGAAAGCGTGTTTCACATGTTGTTAGGAGCTGCATGTGTTTTAATGGCACTCAAACTGACTGCCAACTCGCATAGATATGTATTAATGGCAGCTGCTCTCTTGCACAAATGGAAAAGACCATGTGTTGCTTCATCTGTTATTCAGCACTAGTTCTCTACCCATGCATTTTCACAGCTGGAAAGATTGTATCATTTTAATTTCGGAACATGGGTAGTTTCATTTACTGTCTGTGTACGCATTTAAACAGAGCCTCTTCATAAACAAAACATCAACAGCATGGAAAGCAGAACTGTAACTCTTGAAATAGGGAAACAAAACTCAACTTCCTACTTATAGTTTATCTCAAAATATGTGTGTCAGTTACACTGATAGGTCAGGAATCCATGTAAACAAGCAAATGTTTCGGTTCTCGTGATAATACCATGGTATTGCTCTGTTCTTGGCAGAAGTGAACAAAAAAAATGCATGGCAGCTAGATTTTTATTGTCTAATCTTGATATACAAACGTCATTCTATAAGCCCTAGACATGAAAACATTGCTTCTGATCCGAGTTCAGACACCTCCTGGCCTCACCAGACATTTCCTGTCTGTTTGCCTGCACTCCTCGCCATCCTCAGCATTCACTCAGCCATATCAGTTGAGGGCAAACATTAGCACCATTTTGTGTAATTATGGCCTCTGTGCCATTTAAACCAATTACGTAGGTATGCATCATGAGCTTTTTTCTTTCGCTCCCATAATGCTCTTATATTTGTCATCTGCACTTTTCTCACAGTTTTAGACCTTTTCCTCCAGTTTCACAAATGAGGCTTAAGGCTAGTCCCAGACCGAAATGCATGTTTGAGCCATCCCACATGAAAATATCTTGTTCTGACATATCTTTAAATATGTCAATGCCATCGTTGAGTCTCAAGATGCACACCTGTAATGTTCTTTCCTAATGCATTTTAACAAACGCTGCTTAAATACCTTAATTTAACTAAGGCCTAATCCTGGATTAAGCTGTCCTGTCTGTGAAAGCGGGACTAAATGTTAGAACTAATATGGTTGTACTGTTTAGCAGTTGTTATACAAAGATATTTGAGCTCAGAATTACCAGTCAGAATCAAGTATTATTTGTTTGTTTCATTTTGTATGATTTTAACAAAACAGGGAGATTATAGTAAAATGTACCAAGGTAATTTAAATAGTATACTGAAAATAACTTAACATTTACTAGTAATTCTCATTTAGGAATTACAAGTACATGTCACTAACAGTTACAAAGAAATGTCAAGTAACACGTTAATTTAAGTGTTGCATTTTAACATTTAAAGGTAATAGCATTTTCTTAAAATCTTGGGGAAATGGTTATTTGTAGTATGCAATGAAAAAAATGCTGTAGAAACTATTTTCAAGATCCTAAATTTACCAAACAATTACGAAGAAACAGCAACACATTGAATAAAATTACCAACAATTACCAACAATGGTACAATGCAGTTCTTATGTTTGTTTTGTCCGAAAGGAAAGTTTTTATTTATGCATCTGTGATTCCAGATGCCCTTGTTGTGCCCATGTGTCTAGCACAATCCTATTATATTACACAACACGATGACACCCCTGATCCCTGGACTGCCTAATAGAAGCCAATCAATGATATTGATGTACACAGAAACAATTATTGATTGCAATCAGCAGGATATTCAGATGTATTCATTGCACTGGCGAGTCGAACAAGGTAAAACAGTAAAAACACACTGAACACAAAGCGCGTCGTCTTGTACTTATGTGACGATACTGATTAGGCTTCTGAATTTATGGCACCAGTGATTACTCCAAGGAGAATTATACCCTGTCAGCACAGGCCTACATGGGCTGTGTGTGTGTGTGTGTCAGTCAAAGGGACACTCAAACAAAATGCTCCATTTGTAAGAAACAAACTCTATTGACTGACTCCTTCTGGCACGAGCCGTCAGTCAGGTGGGGAGCGCCTCATTGGCAGGACAATGAGCCAGACTTCTGTTTACTCTTTAACACGTCAATGGGCCTTTTGTAGGAAGGGCTATAGTTGGAGTGTAAGTGTCGAAGCCTCTGGAGACGGCCTGCCATGCTGTCACCCCTCTCCATCCTTTGTTACCCCGCTCTGTTTCAGAATGGGATATGCATGAGTTTAAGGAGATTAAAGGGAGATGGTATCTGATGTTGTTGTATACAGTGGCCCACAAAGTATTTCAAAATGTCACATCGTTGCCATCCTTACATTAGCCTGAACAAAAGTGTACAAACGTGATTTTTGCTCTCTTTCAAAAAACATGGCCAATGAAGTTTGAGCACTTATTAGACAAGGTTAACGGAGGTGGGTTGGAATGAAACTCAGTGCACGTTCAACTCATGGCCCTAAATGTCTGTATGAATTTTGAAGGAAATTGGCCACTAGTTGGCGCTAACAAGTTTTTTTGCTCTGTAATCACGCAGAGTTTCATACATCCACACAATATGCATAGCATTTGATAGGTCTCCTCATAATGAGCAACTTCGTGAGAACATTGCTGTCAATCAAATTGTTCATTAATTATTATTAATTTATTAAATTATTATTATTAATTATTAATTATTAGCAAATATGTTTAAAACCTTCTTTTGCAAACTAGTCCCTGTTTTTTCACTCAATCTTGATCAAACCACTGCAACAATAATCTATGGACATTCTAGATCAATAATTATCAAAACAATGTTGAATTTTGGTTAGCTATAATTGGCTCATTTAGAAAAGGGGAGTGGTAAAGTAAACCAATAACTTTGTAAATATCAAAACTTTACGAAACTTGATGAAAACGTGTCACAACAATTATGCAGGATTAATTTTCATGGAGATCGAACCATAGGTGGCACAATAACAACTAAAAATGCATTTTCATGTATTCACAGAAACATTAAATATTTATATCATATGATAGATCTCCTCATTCTGAACAACTTTGC
Organism: Enteromius viviparus; assembly: GCA_032353835.1. Taxonomy (NCBI): domain Eukaryota; kingdom Metazoa; phylum Chordata; class Actinopteri; order Cypriniformes; family Cyprinidae; genus Enteromius; species Enteromius viviparus. The sequence continues at coordinate 20,282,073 of JAUCNO010001758.1, forward strand.
CTTTAGGACTAATGCTGTCAATCAAATAGTTAATTTTAATATTCTCAGTTATGTTAAAAACCTACTATTGCAAACTGGTATCAAGTTTTTTGTTTTTCATATTTGCTGATGGAGACATTACAAAATCTCTATTATAACATTAAAAATCACATTTAAAGTTTACCATTTTGCTCATTCACTTGAAACCTGAAAATAAAATATAAACTCTTTAAAAGAGAAGACTTGCTGTCACCTATCATTTATTTCAAATACCTAAAATTGCAACATAATGTGTGTGAATGTATGCCTGTGTATGTGTGTGTCTTGTGTGTTTGTACTATATAATAGTTTATCCATTTCATTTCTGTGTCTGTGTGTGTGTGTGTGTGTGCGTGTGGTGTGTGTGTGTGCGTGTGTGTGTGTGTGTGTGTGTGTGTGTGTGAGCATTCTTACTGAGTATTAACCATTTCATTTCTGTGTCTCTATGTGTTTGTATTGATACAATAGTTTATCCATCTAATTTCTGTGTCTGTCTGTGTAAGCATTCTTACTTTATTATTAACTTACTTTAGTATTAACCATTTCATTTCTGTGTGTGTGTGTCTCTTAGCCAAATTGTCCATTATTGTCCAACAACGTTCATACATTTTTAAGTGTGGCCTAACTGGCAAAGTATTTTTTGAGGCTATTGTTTGTTAAAATGCATCACTCTGACAACTTGTTTCTTCTTGTGGTCCAACACCAAGAAAGGTCTTTTAGAAGAGTTTTGGTGACGGCCATCTGTCCCTCAGTTTTTCTCCCCGGGGGGCTCCTGTAAGATCCAGATCAATAATCATTTCTTAACGACAGACACACTTTCAGCTGTCTCACTTTTTCTGAAGCTCCTTCAGTGAAGCAATCAGTCTTGTTTTTGTTGATGAAGGAGAATTGGAATAACCAAAAACATTTGAGCAAATGGTACCTAACTTCACAGCATGCAATAATGTTCAAAGGTTTGGGTCCGTTTTTTGGGGGTTTGTTTAATTTAGTCTCCAAGCTTTCATTTAGTGATTAAAATGAATGCACTAAAAACAATAATGTTGTGATGTATTACTAAATATTAAAATACATTTTTTTCTATTTTTTATTTCTCTGAATTTTCAGCATCATTACTGCAGTCTTTAGTGTCACATGATCCTTCAGAAATCATTCTGATATGCAGAAAATGAAAGTGTTTATCTGAAATAGACCGTTTTGCCTGCACACATGTTATCGTTAATGCAATTCAATGTAGCTTTTAGCAGACAAAAGCATTAATACAACATAGACCATGCAAAATATTATTTCACCCTAACTTTTTACAATTAAAAGGTTCCAGCCAGGTCTCAATCTCTAGTGCCCAGTTCAAGCTGTTTTTCAGCTGTGTTTTGGCCGAGCATTGTGTATCAGCTGGCTGCCATATTTTGCCCCGCAGGCTACATATTGACTTTTGGAGACACCAGTTACGTCAAAGAACTCATTTCATGGCTAGAATCCCCTTTTGCATGACGTTAAAGAAGTGGCATAGACAGATCAGCTGATGGCTTTCATACTGTAGCAACAGAGTTGAACAGCACCAGAGGAAATGGATTGTTCATGTTCATCTGTTTGTTTGAGGCCATGTGTTTCCTCAGTTATGCCTTTCAGCTTACACACTGGACTTTTGTGAGTGATTCAACACACTGACGCTTGGCCTTTCAAAGACCATCATAAGATGAATTGTAATTTCCCAAACATCCCACGGATTACCATTAGCACACTCGGAAAGATGATCGTACGCTTATCTGCTAATAAAAATGAGCAGATAATGTTACATTTTTCATTTAATTCTGGCCAAGAATTATCTACTTAGAAAGTAAGGACCTGTCTGACTGACCTGTCTGTTGATTTGTACGCATTTTTTAATATGCTATTTAAAGGCAGGTTTATCTGAAGTATTTGATACTAAAATAATAACTGATTCAACAGGTTCCCTAACAACAGAACCTTACTCTTTACTCTTCTTACGGCACTGAAAAGCTCTAGGGATTGCAAAGAACTCTAAAATCAGCAGCATAGCATTTGAGAATGAGTCCATTGTTTTAGTTTTGGCGATGATTCTTTCTACCCCAAACCTTTAGAGGACGTGAGCCGCTCCGTTTTTATTCCACATGCAGGAAGGGGCGACTTATCATGCTGCACCCTTTGCGTCAAGTTTCCTGTCTCTGAGAATCAACCATTGTGTTGCAGGCCACATCAAGCAGTCGCTTAACAATTGCTATCAAGCCTCTACTCAGCTCTTAGTCGTTTGTCCAGCACTAGATACAAGGTCTTTTGTATGTGCTCTCTTTAAGATTTCACACGTGCTGGAGTCACTCATATTTTCTAGCTGGTAAATACATTCATAATGCAATCCTCAAAACATGTTGTCGAACAGTTGTGTGTTACTTCAAATTCTTCTCCATGGCATAGAGACACATGTTGAGCGGGGGAAAAGCCCAGTTTACAATGCAGCCTGTGATAGAGTTTATGAAGAACAGATGAGAATGTTGGCGGAGCTCCATTCTGAGAGTGATGACCTCACATGTTTGGCCCAGAATTTCATAGTTTCATCCTCCTTGGACTATAGCAACAGAACAGCACTCAGTGAAATATATACTGTATTTCAAAAATAAAAACTCAGAGGAACCATTGGAATTTATAACTATATTGTTTTCCGATTTTACATGTCTTGAGACCCCCAGGGAGCAAATAAGGGGTTATGGTATGAAGACCCAAGATTCCACTATTCTTTTCTGGTTTCATATTTTGTTTGTCTCTCCGTTTAAAACTTTATTTGCGATTTTAAAGCTTGACATTTTGCAGGCTTCATTGTGTTTCGTTGTATTTAAAACAAGTAAATAATAATATAATCAATAATATAATCAATGTACTTTTATATTTTTGTAAAAACATCACATTTGAACAATACTTTGTTAAAAAAAGCCTTCATTTGAAACTTTATTAATGTCTTTACTGTCACTATCAATGTGTCACTGCTGAGTAAAAGTACTAATTTCTTTAAAAAAAATTCTTATTGATGCCTTTTTACAATTGTTTTCCACTGTTTGTTAGTACAAATGGATAAAAGCATTAACACCATATGCATAATATCTTTTCAACATTTAACTTAGAAAAAAACAATAAAAAGATCCCAAGTCCTAGTCTCTGGTGCCCATAATGTGTTTATCAGTGGTGTTTTGACCTCTGACTTATAAATGTTAGTTTTGATAAGTCGTGTGGCACCGCAACACTGATACAATCAAGTGATAGGATTATGAAGGTTTATGGCAGAAACACTTGGATCTGGGGCTTTCTACTGGCTTAGACGTCTTCAAATAGGATTTGCATCATTCCTAAAGACTAACGGCTTTCCACATTACTATGCTTATTTTTAACGCTCACACTGAGAGGTTAACGCTGTCCCTTTCATTTGTGGCTAAATTGACCCCTACTTTCTTTAGTTAAGAAGCCTTAGCATGCATTGAGGTTTCATCCAATCCTGGAATAATTGCATTGTTTTTATCTGATGTCTTTATTTGCAAAGTAGTCAAAGATGCCAGTTACCGTTTTGGAATATCACAGATATCAGCACACAAGCAGTGTGAGGGGAAAGCCCAACTTCTAAAAGTGAAGTTTAACCGCAGATTGGGTGGAGTAGATATATCTGGTGAATGCACTGAAATGTGGTCGGTGTCAGCACAGCATGACAAATTGATTGGTTTTCAAATTACTGTGTTTAAAACATATGCTAGTCTTGCTACAGTATTTACAGGACTGAGTATGGAACTTGACCCCTGCCACAATTTTGGACAGTGATATCTGCCCTGGCAACATTTTTGACGACTTAATTATACCATTATGTACAATGCTACAAACGTTTTTGATGATACTGGGTTAGATAATTTTTTTGTTAAGAAATTAATGCTAAGCAAACTAGTATTCTTATAATATACACAGTTTACAAGATATTTGTTAAAAAAAAATATATATATATATATATATATATTTGTGTGTGTGTTCGTTTTAAATGTATTGCTTCTTGGTAACTCCTGAGATGTAATCAATTCTAAATTATTTTTCATTTTCAGAAAAAATGTAATTAAATGCAGTCGCTAGCGCATACAGTAAGAGTACAGAACCAGAAAAGTTATCAAAGATCCTTTGCTCCTGGAGGAATTTGAGGCCTGGCTTTGGGATCTGTATTTAGCGCTGTACTTGATCACATGACAGTAGTGTATTTTTAGCAGGTTTATGCATACTTGTACATGCAGTATGTTTGAAATGTTGTCAGCAAGATCAAGTCAAGACATCTGTTTTACTGAGCAGGACTGAACTTTCTCTTTTCATAGCTGTCAAAATATCTTTATACATTTTCATGCATTGCACCTCAGGCAAACCTTTTGCAGTCTTTGAATGTATCTTTTATAATTTATAATCTGCAACAAATGGTTGTAAGTTAGATGTTTGTTTTATGTTCTCTATTGACTTTTACCAGTATACACTATAAAAAAAATCTTTTAAAGGTTATTGGAGTATGTTGTGCTAGCAAATACTATTTAAGTGTTTCTTCAAAATTTCATGTTCAATTTAATCTGTGACTTGCTGTCTTTGTAATTATTTGTGAAATTTCTACACCAATTTTTGATGCACAGAATAATACACACCTGTGCAATTGGACATAAAACTGACTGTAATGTGCCTGAGGACTAGTACTAGTAAAGTCTTTTTACACAAGTTGGTTCTTGTGATTTTTTTTGTTGTTGTGATCCTTCAGTGAGTAAAGACCAAAACTGCTTGCAAACCTTAGTTTATAAATAAATCAGAAGAAATAATTAGTTTTTCACATTCACTGTTTGCTGTTTATCTTGTCTCTGGTGTTACATGACCTCTGACCTGATCTGTGTTTGACGTCTAAGATGTGAGCTGCAAATGTGTCTGCAGGGTTAACAAGATCTATATCAGCTATGAACACAGCATCCATGTAGTTCATGCCGACTCGGTTAACTTAGTGAAGTAGAGGTAGTATGCATGGAAGAATTAGCCTATACCCTCAACTGAGATGGCAGATGTGTGTTAATGTTTGCAAAGCATGTGTGAGCCGGTGTGTCTTGTCTGTCTTCAGGTCGCAGGACAGCGGTACTCTCTTTGGGACGACTTCCTGGTGCAGGGCCGGCGTGAGGGTCAAAAGGAAATGACCTTGGAGGAACTGCTGAAACACATTAAGGTTAAAGCACACACGCTGTCAACATCAGACACTTAAAAGACATCAGATACCATTCACACTCAGTCTCACACCAGTTTTTGAAATCTTCTTTGTCTTTTCTTTGGAACTAGTACTAATATTCCTCTTCCATATAAATGCATGCTTCAGCGTTTAAAAGTTTGGGGTCGGTAAGATTTTTATAATGTTTTTGGAAGACGTCTTTTATGCTTGACAGGACTGCAGTTATTTGATAAAAATACAGTTAAAACTGTAATATTATAAAATATTTTTACAGTTTAAAATAGCTATTTATTAACATTTGAAACCACAAATGGATTCTTCTAAAGATTATTTTCTTGGCCAAATTGATTTCTTACATAAAGAAAACGTACTGATTCCAAACTTTTGAAGAGCAGTGGATGAAGGAAATTGATTAGCTAAAAAATCATATTAAGTGACATATGTTTGTGGTTACACAGAATATCTGTTAAATTAATACTACTTTCTCATTTCAGGAAAAGCATAAGTTGAGCATTTCCAGCTTGTATTATGGTACTGCCGTACTGTACAGTGATTCATCGGATCATACTGATCGCTTGAAGCTAAGGTGTGTACGCCGACATAAAGATGTTTTTCAGGGAAATATTCCACACTGCATTAATCATGTTATATTCAATGTTTACCCACATAATATTCACCTGAAATCTACAGCAATATCATTTAATCTGTCTAGACTGAGAGATTTTGTGATTTTTGTCGCCTAATGTTTATTTTGAAATAATGGGAATTTTCTAAAGGCTTTCCAGCATAACGGTCATTTGAAGCCACACGCCTTCATTAACCCCTCACTCCCCTCTGCATGCATCAGTCTGCTGAGAGATCTCAAGGTTATTCACGGGTTCTTCCTGTTGAAACTAAAATTGGTCTCAGTGGACAAATTAAGAGAGGGGGGAAATAATTTATTACCCTGTGTCAAGTGCTGCTCCTTCCTGCCATGTCTTCATATACATTTCTGTGAAACATTTGGCATGAAGCAGAAGCATGTGTACAACGTAAAAGTAATACTTGTAATATTATTTAAATGTTTTTATTGTATTTTTATCAAATAAATGCAGCACAAGTCATATTTAAAAAAAAAAAAATCTAATCTATTTCTCACTTTTGACTGGCAGTGTACTGTATATTGTGCACAGTGTTCAAATGTTCTGCACTAAATATACATCATGTACCGGACTACATTTGTGATCCTGAACCACAAAAGCAGTTTAAGTTGCTGGAGTATAATAGCCCAAAAAATCTTTGTCAAAAAATATTAGAATATTAAGTAGAGATCATGTTTTTTGAAGATATGTTGTAAATTCTTCTAGCGTAAATATATTAAAACTTTTAAAAATGTATTTTTAATTAAAATTAGTAATATGGGTTGCTACACAAGAACTACATTTGGAGGATTTTTCTCAGTATTTTTTGCACTCTCAGATTCCAGATATTCAAATTGTTGAAATTTGTATGTCAGCCAAATATTGTCTTATCTTAACAAACCGTACATCATTGGAAAGCATAATTTCCTTCATAATTGCACATATTGAATGTAAATGTGCATTTTGACTTTTTTCTAAATAGCATTTACGGTGCAGCAGGCAAGCGCTTCATTCTAACATAGCCAATGTTACTTGGGCATAACAGTGACCTTCCTCTTCCTCTATAATTACGAGCGAGTCCATACCACACCCTTACATAAATAAACACCCTCTACATTAATTCACAGCAATTCTTCTTATGTAACAGTATCTTATGCTAAGAAGATAATGCTGCTTATTGAGCTTTTCTTCTTTTATTCTAAAAAGTGGTATTTTTATTCACTGATGAACTTATTGTTTGTGCAGCATGACTGATTTGGTACGCACTGCAACCAAGAGTGAGATTCCAGACCACCAGCAGATGTTGGAGATCTATCCCTCATTTGTTGAGGAAGATGAGGACTGCCAGAAAGTCCCACTCATCAGATACCTGCTCAGATGATGCTGGAGACCAGAGCCTTCGCGAACATCACCGTAATAAGAAAATAACTATTACCTGGTCTCTACTAACTTTAATTCTAGATGTTTAATTCTAATTGTACACTGCAAAACATAATTTAAATAGTTAACATGGTACATGATTAAAAAAAATACAAATATATATATTGCCTATAAAACAAAATAAACTATACTACATTCTGGTAACACTTTACAAAAGGTATCATTTGTTCACTATTTGTTGACATGCATTAATTACACTGGAAAAACATTTATTATATTTCAAATATTACAAAGAAACGGCAAGTTATTGTGAATCAGAAATTGAAATAGTTTTTTGTCTTGTAAGACATTCTCCAGTAAGACAATCTTGTTTTTAATCACTTTAAAATCATTAATAATCTGTGAATATTTTTTATTTAAAAAAAACATTAACATTTATTTTAAAACATTTTAAGTTGCTCATTGTTCAGTGCACAAAGCATTAATGTGAACTTTTTAAAAATGGATTAATACACATTGAAATTAATAAATGCTATAGAAGTGTTGTTGATTCTAGTTAGTTCATGTTAACTTATTGCAAAGTGTTAGGAACACTGAAGAAGTCTCAAGTAAATGAATAAACAAGACATATACAGATCAGAGATCAGAATATTTTACAGTGTGAACCTTGAACTGGAACATTTTTTGGGAAGAATCTCTTTATTTTACTGTCTGCAAGTAAAATGTTTTTCTGTTAATTCTTTTAAACATGATGTTGTGTCCTGTATCAATATGACCCCTGTGGTTTGTTAATCCCGCCCTCATCCCTTTGTTATGTAGTCATACCACCCACCCCTCTCCTCACTATTATCATGAATGAAGACACTTCCAGAGCAGAGCCAAATCAGCTGCATCTGCTTCAGTTAACTAATTTAATCACCTTTAGACGCGTTTGTGTGCGTTCAGTCTTAATCAAATTAAAGCAGTGGGTCTCATTCACAAAAAGACTTGACAGCTGGGTCTTTTTCTTTCTAGTGTATTCCGGTTACAAGCCTTCAATTTCTAAAGTTAAATTCTTACAAAAAAAAAAAAAAAAGCCAAACAAATACTGAACGTCAATGATGTCTTATTTTGCAGAGTGCATTCCATGAGTCACTTCATTACGGAGTACAATATTTGCACAGTTATATGAGCTATTCTGTTGAAACTATTAACTACTGCACAACTCTTAATGGTTTTACACATGAAATAGAAAAGCTCTAACAATTTGATTACAGCTGAATGAAGGAGTTGGTCATACTTGGGCCAACGAGATTGAATGTTGGCTAGCATTAAAAAATAAATAAAGAAAGATTTAATTTCATTTGAACTGTACGACTTGTTTATTCTGATTCTGTAATAAATCAGTTGCATAATTCAATTGCAGCCAATTTATAAAAGCAACAAGCCTTGTTTCTATCTCTAATCTATAAAATAATATAGCGAGAAAAACTCCGAAGACATTCTTTTATATAAAAAGCATTTATTACAATATTTATTAATACATAGAACAATATTAGACATTTTTAAAAGAAAAACTCCTGTCCGTTTTCATGAACACATCATATGTATCCAATGATGTCATTGCATATGATAGGCTGTCGACTCCCCGACTTCATGACAGCACTAAACTGGTAAAAGTCTGGTCCCATTTGGTGCAAACTTGTGTGTGACTGGTGAAAGAAGGGTTTGGGGACTTGAAATCCCACAGGACAAGACATGCGTTTAGTGCAAGCCTTTCTCTCCTCAACTCCCTTTGACATGCCCGCTAATTTCCGCCGCATGTTGACCAGAAAATCCTTAGCTATTTTGCGGCTGGCGTTCGGCTTGAGTTCTGCAGAATCTGGGCACTCTGGGAGATCCATCCAGTTCTTAATAAGATCTGCAAAGCTGTTGTCCCCGAGAACCAACGGTTGCCTGTTACGGCCCCTGGTTAACAAAGAAGTGGTCCAGTCCGTTGGGTCGCTGGCCTCAAACGACGTCCAGCGCTCCAGGCATGCATCTGATGTGGATTTGGGTCGGATTCGGTTGGTGCGCACACACGCTGAAGATGAAACACGCACATTCCTTGTACGCCTCAAAACCACACCCTCATCCTGCCACGATGCTTCAGAGTATCCCGAGTCAAAGTCCAGGCTTTTCACGCTGCTCGGGGAGCCTTGAGGTAGACGGTCAACCCCAGCTTCCTCATCCTCCTCTTCTTCCAGCGGACTGGCCAGGCAGCAGGCAGAGTCGTAGGTGCTGGCGTCGCTGACATCAGAGATCCGCAGGCGACTGAGCTGCTCCCGCTGCTGCGCCCTTTTTTGACCAGCTCGAGTCGCATACGAGCACTTCGATTGGTCGGCGGGTTCTCGTATCTGCTTTAGATCCTGCAGAGACCTCATCATGTAGCGCATCTGGTCCCGGAAACAGTCGCCTGAATTGCGAACGCACAGCTGGAGGAAAAAAAAATAAAAAATTGACATCAATATATAATTATATATTTTAATATCACCCAACTATTAGATTTTATTAATAATTTTAGTTATATTTTAAAACTTTCATTTAAATTTAAAATATTTTTTTGTATTTTTGTTGTGCATCTTGACAATATTTTTAGGGTTTTTTTCTTTTATTTTCGCTCATTTTGTTGCGTTTCATTAGTATTTTGAATTAGATTTAAAAGTTTTAGTTATTTTGCAGCGCATTTTTCCTAATATTTTGAATTACAATAACAAAAGTGCAAATTTCATTTTTAGTTATTTTGTTGCGTTTGGTCAGTGTTTTTAATATTTTTTTATTTTATTTAGGTTTTCATAATACTGTTGTGTTTCGTCATTAGACTGTCTATTGATATTTTTACAATTTCTTTTTATATTTTTATTTTAGTTTGCGATTTTGTTGCTTTTCTTCATTTTTATAACAAAACTGTAGGATTTTCTCATTTCACATATCATGAACCTTTTATATGGTTTGAGTTACCAGTAATTAACCAACACTATGGTGTTGTACCATCACAGTAACTTTTCATGAGGACAAGATGAGCTCATACGATCCAAATAAAAACAGTGAACCCATTACTAGACTGATTTGTCCAGGAACTACAGTCGCCTTGGAAAACAATCCATAGACCAGGCCAATCAAACAGGCCATAAAGTTGACCGATTTCCCCCTCAGATGAAAGCAGTCCAGAGTTTTCCAGAGTTTAATCCAGCAGCATTAATCAACAACATGAGTGGGAGAGAAACAAACAATCCATTTGGCGGAGTCTCGGGGGGGCAAGAGTCAGAGATGCATGCAGATACATCCGCACAGATTGTGGGAACGGGAAACAAGAGGAGTCCCTTCCTGCACCGCTTCTGGAAGAAAGAGAGGCCACACTTCTCCCACCTCAAGTTCATGATTAATGCACGGATTGTTGTGGTCAAAAAGGATATGATGTCATTTTTTTTTTAGGACAATGCTGCACTGTTTTGGGTATGGTTCACAGTGAATGAACACAACTTTAGACTTGTGTACATTAATATATTTGGGAGAGTTTAATATAAGACAAAAAAAATAAAAATTATTACCTTTACAGTAATGCACTACTGCTGATATAATTTCCAATTATAAGTAGATATTTGAGAGAACAGTAGTGCCTTTGCTACGGTTTAAAACATTTACTATTAAAATTTTATAGATAAAATGAAATAAAAGCAATATAGAAGTTTTATAATTAAATATATAACGAAGAAAACGGTTAAGATTTTATTTTAGCATCATTAAGATGCTATTATATAAGTGTAATATTTGTAATAGTTTCATATTTTTGTATTTGCATTTTAATAGTTAATAAATTTGTGTTTTGCGTTTATATTATTTGTCACATTTATGTGTCATTATTATACTTTATTACGTCTATGAAATTTTCATTTCAGTTTTTGCTTTAGTTATTTTAGCACATCAAGTTAAGCTATATGAAAATGAGAAGCTAACATTTTATTGAGTAAAATCTTATTTACAGTGGTTTAATTATAATAACTCTCCAAGAATGTCCTGCAACCTCCTTAATTCTTACAAAAACAACAAAATTCCTCTTGACCAGTCTCGGCTTTATCAAAGTAGATTGAATCTTTCTAAGGTCCACACCTCTTAAGCAGCAGAAAGTCCCTGCTTTCCAGTGATAACATCCCCCTACTCTCAGGTGATTTACTTTACTTTCACTTCCAGCTCTGCTGTAGCCGTTAAGCATTTGGAATTTTTAGAATGCTTTAGAAAAGCATAAAAACACCCATGAATGTGTAGAGACGGGTTTGAGGCAGAGCTATAGGACCAGTGACCACTCCATGATGTTATCACAGCTGTGAGAATTTAGCCATTTGGCTCTTAGCTGCAAGTGTGTGTGTGTGTGTGTGTGTGTGTGTGTGTGTGTGTTTGAAAAGCCAGCGGTTGCCAGAGGCCATGAAAAATGCATAGAGCTGGGTGGTGGTTAACCTCCAGCGCTGCTGAAAACCTACATTTCATTTCACAACTACAGTTCAAGATAGTTTATAATGCCCGAGGGAGGCACAAAAAGCATCAGTGCATGTGTCACATTAATATCAGAGTTAATACTACACACATATTAATGCAGCATATGAACAAATGAACAGATAAAGCTTGATATTTTAGTGGAAGTGCACTAAAAACCGACACCTTACTATGGTTACCATGGTAAATGTTTTGCAAAGATTGCTGCAATATGGTCCTCTCAGAGATAGGAGTGAACTGGCAATTTGATTCAAAACAACATGCAGATAACTTTTTGCCAGCCCAAGTATACAGTTAATAAAAGAAAAATAAATAAATAAATAACTAGAAGGCTATATCGGAATTAATGCATATTGCGTAGCCTATATCCTTGTATATTCAATATTACTATGTTCAATTGCATGGATTAAACTAAAGACGCAACCCTTGTCGGACATTTTTTTCTTTTTAGACAATAACATCGCTTGCAGATGCAAGAGAACAAAGCAAGCAAAATAAAACACTTACCATGATTATTTTTGATTTGCTGAGTAAGTCCACTTGGAATAGTTTCCCCTGAGAAAAAAAAAAGACAGATGTAGCATAAATACTTTATTTAAATAATGCACAGCTGTGCGTATAATCAACCTAATAGAAATTGAAGCGCTTACCAACTGTACGCAAAAAGAAATCCAATAGTTATGAATACAGACACAAAAGCTCCTGATGCAGATGCGTCTCGTGCTCGTGTTATCATCAATGCGCGTTTGGACTGAGCGCTGAGCGCTTTTGACTGCGCCGTCAGTTTCCTGTCAGAACAATCTCAACCAATCAGCGACACGCGTCCGCCTGCCAGCCAATCAAAGGGCAAAAGGGGAAACGCGAGCAAAGAACAAACGCTTCACACCTGAGAGAACTGCAGTGTAATAGACTGATTAATTCAGCGTATTCATTTGATAAAAAAATTTGATTAAATTAGAAATATTGTAATTGTAGCATATTTTATTAATTTACTTTGATGATACGTACAACATATTATGATGCCATTTAAAGTTCTTTAAATACTAAAAGATAATAATTAGAAATACCACTATACTTTGACATACAGATAAGGAATTGAATACATCATTTGACCCTCACCGTACCATGGCACTGCCACAGTACTACGGTCTGTGAGGTTTACGCAAGCATTTTGCTCTAAAGCAAGACTTTTTACTAAAACGTGGTTTGTGTTTGTATGTTTTGTATGTAATGTAAGGATCTTAGGAAACCGTTGTCAGTGGGATTGTCAAGTCATTATTTACACAAAATGTTTCTCTAGCGCCATCATGTGGCCGCGAAATGATAGTGCAGCATGTATAATAAATTAATTAAAATAGCATACATTTATTAAAAAAAAACACACACACACACACGGTTACCAGCGTCGATAAAAAATAAAAAAAAGCAATAATAAAAATAATAAAAAGCCATTTCAGCTTCTGTGGCTATTTTATTGCGAGGAATATTCTGACCGAATTATGTTTTTAGCATTTCTTTTTTAAAATAAAACTGTATTTGGCTTGCTCCATCAAAAGACATGAAATAAAAAAAGACACAAGGAGCACAAGTCTATCTTACATAACTTTTATTTCCAACAAAATCTTTTATGGTATTTAGATATCAACTCAAAGACTGTGGTCTAAGTTTTATTTAGCTTTTAAAATGTGCTCAACACTTTACACTTCTCGTTTAACAGCGTGAATAAATGATCTACAGACAGTGAAAACAAGGCACAGACATCGCGCAAAAAAAGGGATGGTACAGCAACAGGAAGGAGAAATGTGAGGGCGGATATAAATATTTTACACGTTAGTCAATTCTGGACAGTGTCAAAGTCAAGCTAGTAGAGAGTGAGACATGTGAGGGAATGTCACGCCGTGGTTTGGAGCAAGCGAGCAACTTCATATGATCTGTCATGCAACAATATACAATTGGAGCCTGGGATGAAGAGTGGTGTTACAAAAGAGAGGTCTCGTTCTCTTTCTGTGCTCACGTTAACTTTACAAAAGAAGCATTTTGCGATTGAGTTTAATAAAACTAGCACATCCATAAAAGAAGTCCTCACCCACCCCACTGATAACCTGTCAGAAACAAAAACAAAGCTCAATAGAAACAAATATCAGAATATAATCCTGACTCTCCACCTGTGTTCCGGCAGGAAATAACTGCAAAATTAAATATTTACATATTGGGAACCAATTTAAAATCAGGTTCAGGAAAGAAGGATGGTGTGCTGGAATTCAGTGAGTTTCTCTTTTCCTTGTTCACAAGTCTTTTTCAGGTTGTGACATAAAAAAAAATTACGATTCGTATAGGTAGTTGAAGGCAGTCTAGCATGTCGTGTAGAACCAGCTCCATCCAACAATTTACACCTTCCTAAAGGAATAAATCACAACAAATCAAAAAGGTTATTAAGAGTTTGTCACGTTACGTCATTTCAATATCCCACAAAATGACTAAATGTTAAATGATATGTTAGGGAAATACGCATGTGCCATCTTTAACCTAAAGCAAGCAAATTATCATCTAGTTGTCAGTTTAAAAAGTTTAGCAAGTTTTAGCACTGATTAAGCATGAACGCATTAAATCAACCAGTAAAACGCAGTTCTTGTCAACCAAGAATCCTGAAATGTGTTTGTTTACACAAATGTGTGAAGCTTATTACATTAATAATAACAAAAATGTTTTCTGAGCAACAAATCTGCATATTAAGATGATTTTTGAAAGATCATGCGTCACTGAAGACTGGAGTAATGATGCTTTAAATTACAGGTATTAAGTACATTTTACAATAGAGCATATCTTACAATCAGCTCATTTAAATTGTAATAAACTTTTGCAATATTTCTGATCAAATGAATGTGACCCTGAACCACAAAACCAGTCTTAAGTTGCTGGGGTATATTCGTAGCAGTAGCCAAAAATACATTATACTATCATTTTTTTCTTTTATGCCAAAAATCACTGGGATATTAAGTAAAGATCAAAACTTAATTAGTAATATGAATTACTGAGAATTTTATTTGGGTGATTTTCTCGATCTTTCGAGTTTTTGCTCCCTCGGATTTGCCAAAGGTTGCATCTCTGCCAAATATTGTCCTACCCCCACAATCCATGCATCCATGAAAAGCTTATTTATTCAGCTTTCAGATAATGTTTAAATCTTAATTTCGAATACATCCTTGGAAAATCTTATCAATCCCACACTTAGTGTTAAAAACACTATTTTTACGCAGCTGTGCTCACGCATATGAAAGTGTATCTGAACACCGCGGTGGCTGATGTGTGTGTATTAACCTCATCATTCTCTTGGCCACCTTCATTAAAAAAGGCCGCAGTCCTTCAGGTTGTTTTTGATGATGACGTCAGTGACGGCGTCGAACACAAACTGCACGTTCTTAGTGTCAGTTGCACAGGTAAAGTGGGTGTAAATTTCCTTGGTGTCTTTTTTCTTGTTGAGGTCCTCAAACTTGGTCTGAATGTAACTGGCAGCTTCGTCATATTTATTTGCTCCTGTATAAAAAACAGGAAATATTGTCAACAGATTTGAACATGCAAATTTAGTTGCTTAAACCGAAGGTTCAAAAGCAGCTTTTAGTTATGTTTTGGTTTTTACTGGGGTCAAATGAAGCCTCATATAATGTGATTTTGTCAAAGACCTGAGTACTCTGGGAAGCAGATGGTCAGAGGGCTGCGTGTGATCTTCTCCTCAAACAGATCCTTCTTGTTGAGAAAGAGGATGATAGAGGTCTCGGTGAACCACTTGTTGTTACAGATGGAGTCGAACAGCTTCATGCTTTCATGCATGCGGTTCTGAAAAAGAAGAGTGCGATGATGACTGAAGCTGCTGCACTGTAACTCAACACCAGAGGGCGCTGTCAGCTTACGTTTGCTTTAAACAGGCTGAATTAAACGGAATTACTTCCCATATCTTATCAGAACGTAATATCATTTCAATTTATCTAAATGTATTGCTTAACATTGAAATAATTCTTAAAATGTTATATTATATAATTTTAGTTTGAGCTTACTGCTCAACCTTAGAATAATTAAATATGTGCCCCATCTTATGTTATGTAACATATTTTAATGCATTGCCCAACATTAAAAAAAAAAAATTTCCAATAATTTTATGTTTTTTAATATATTTTATTTATTGCTCAACCTTAAAACAATCAAATATTTTCCCAGCTATTTGATTATATCAGTTTAAATTGTTTAAACATGCTTCTAAAGCTAAAAATAATGAAATACTTACCTGATCTTATTATAATTTTATGACTTAAATGTATTGCTTATCATTACAATAATGAAATATTTAATTCATTGTATGATAATCGTATTTCATTTCAATATATTTAAATGTATTGCCAGTCTTGTGATCATTTTAAATAAAACATGGGAAAATAAAAAATAAAACTTTGAATGTATCATTCTTGGACAAGGCTTGCAAACTAATCATACAACTACAAATTCATAACTATGAGTTATTGTTTGAATAAGCTACAATGTTTTCCATGAATAAAAAGGACCCTACAGGATAAGGATTTTAAACATCACACTTATAAACTAAACCTCTTCAAGACCATATCTGATACTCACCATCTCCTCATCTTCTGCCAGCACCAGGTCATAAGCGCTCAGAGCCACACAGAAGATGATGGCTGTTACTCCTTCAAAGCAATGGATCCATTTCTTTCTCTCTGACCTCTGACCTCCCACATCAAACATTCTAAAGAGAGGAGAGAATAAGGAGGACATAAAAAAGGAAGAATATTTTATGCTGAAGGTCTGAAATGCAGCAGCCGAAGGTGGAGGTGTCATTTTTCGCAGAACTATTAACATTTAATGAGGGTCTCAGAAGAAGACAGACAAACTGAAGATAATGAGAATCCACCTTCACCTTCCATATAGTTATTGCTATTCTCTAAAAACCTGTTCAACACATCCAGAACTCTCATCTTGTAAAAGATCTCCTTTTATTAATCTAAAATTATTTTGCTTGTATTATAAAAACTTATTAATTACATTATTTAATATTTTTAGCTTGGATGTCCTAGTGTAATGACACAATTTTACGTTGTTGCTTCTAAAAACACAGTATGACGTGTTTCTCACTTGAAGTGCAGATCTTTAAAAGTGAAATGTGTTTCCACGATCCCAGTGGTCTTCACTCGGGTCCTCAGGACGTCCTGCTGGGTGGGGATGTAGTCTGCCCGTGCTATCCTTTCCAGATCATTCAGATAACTACACACACATATATGCAATTAGGTCACTCACATCACAGCTCAAATGAAGAAGTGTCATGTGAATTAATCATTAATATATGCAGTCAGTCTTAAAAAGCTTCATTCTCAGTGACCTGCTGAGAGCAGCATTAAATCTGCCTTCATTTCTGTGTCACAGTCATCCAGTATGTGGGCAGAGGAATGGTGTTTGTGTTCATGGCATCGGTGCTTGCTTTTGAGATACGACACCTGCTTTAGTGCTTGATTAGCTGTGTTTACAACGGACTGCTTGCAACTGAATACTACGGTATTGCTTACTACAGGAGTACCCAACTTTTTAGTCAGCAAACCCCTGTAGAATCAAGATTTTTTACATGACAGACCACTCGAGATTTACTTATTCAATGCCATACTGCCGTAATGCATGCATATACATACATAAAACTATTTTAAATAGTTAATGCAGGCAGTCATTTGCCCGCTGTGCACAGTACAGTATAGTAAAGTTTGATTTGAGTCCAATCTTCAGCAGTTTCAGCAACACAACAGCTGCTTGTGTGTGAATTAGACTTTGACTGGAAGCCATAAACAGTCATATTAGCTCAGTGAGCCGTCGCTGTTGGACAGGCTACAGGCCTGAGTGCTGAACACATTACTATGGCAACCCCGACTGACACTGACCTTTCATACATCATGATTCAGGCAGAAGAATTAGGTCATACTTTCACAACATGATCGACAGAAGATACAATTTCAGTTTCATAACAGCCCTAATAATTTCACCTAGAAATGTGAAAACTAAGGGTTTTCTGACCATGAAAGAGTTAACATGTAACCCTTTCCTCCTTTTTTGGTGAATTTCACAATATTTAAGTATGTCTAGAACATTTGTAGGCCATACTTTTCTCTGTCTCTCTCTCACACACACACACACACGCATGCCATGTTTGAATTACACTACAAGCTCTTTAGTTCGAACTGATTTACAAGAAACAGTGACAACATAAACAAGATCAATAATTCTATTAAATTAAACACAAATAATATGATTATTTCCTGAGGTTATGGCATTAACCATTCAACTCTTATTAAACCATCATGCTTTCCTGATAACACAATGAGCAAATACACAACAATCACATTACTCTGAATAAAACTGTTTAGCTCAGAGTCATTTATAATCACAAGCATTAATGAAAAACAGCTCATCTATTGTGAGACGAACTGAAATGACCCACTACCTTCCTTTAGTTTGACTGTTAATTCGTATTTCATGCTTTGAGAGTTTATTTCGTAGAAGGCTAGTTTTCCCGCCAGCACTGGTTTTAATAGGAGACACTACAGAAGGTTTCAGGATGAAGATCATATGATGGGCAGGCTTTCAGCTGCATGGCCTGAGGATCGTGACAGACTCCATCTGCTTTAACTACTGCAGGACGAGTCCGAGACGTGGGAATGTGAGGACTTTATTTTCTTTCAACAAATAACAAATATAAGTCTTCACTATACTTCTGATGTCGGTTAAGTAGTAAAGTTGTTGCACACAGAGTCTGAAAGCAGGTTTTCCTGGGTTTTTTTCCAATCGAAACACATGCTATCAAATGCAAAAATGCAGAAAATTAAACCTGATCATTTTTTGTAAGTTACAGAGCCAGTGTGTAAACGTGATTTGACACAAACTGAGGTCATTTTTACTTCAACAAGCAAAAACTTTAGACTCAGTGTGCAATGACCTTAACTAATTAACCATTAACTAACAGAACTCAGATCTTGTGTTTAACTGTTAACCTTGATTACATTTTAAACAATACATGTATTTTATTTATATAAGTAAAAGAGTAATAATAATTGCATGTGTGTATAACACATGACACACGCACAAATAATTATACCAAAGTAAAAATGATCTACATGTGTTTTATTATAAAGTCTATGATAAAATGTATATTTTAAATAAATACTGGATGTTAATATGAATATTTATGTAGACCTGGAATTTAATGTAATATAAATTTTTTTTTACATTTCATTTATGAAGCCAGTTAGCAAGTCTATCAGTTTAAATGATGTCACAGAGCGTGTGTGTGTGTGTGTGTGTGGGGTCAGTGAAGGTCTGAAATGTGTTCAGATCGTGACCTCATTAAAGACAGGAGACATCTCTGCTAACAACAACAGATGGGCTTGGCATTGAGTTCTCTGCTTGGACCTGCCTCCCATCATGCACCAGTGTTTATGCGCTCGTGCTAAAACATCATTAAAGTCACATTCTGTCTAGGGAGAGATTTGTAATTTAGTTTTGTGCTGCCACTCCTCAAACAGTGTTTGTGTTTATGCAGCTCTGAAGTACACGGGTGAAATCTAATTAAACAACAGGCCGTGTGAGGTGTGACAGAGAAGGAGTGAAGGAAGAGGGTTTAACTGCTAAAAACTGACTAACAGACAGCCTCCAGTGGCTTACTTATCTCAGAAACCAACAGCAGTATGATTAAAGAAGTCAATAAGCCAACTATTTTACAAT
This sequence comes from Enteromius viviparus, assembly GCA_032353835.1. NCBI lineage: Eukaryota > Metazoa > Chordata > Actinopteri > Cypriniformes > Cyprinidae > Enteromius > Enteromius viviparus. The sequence continues at coordinate 20,301,591 of JAUCNO010001758.1, forward strand.
ACTGTGCAAAAGTTTGGAGTGAGGCTTTTTTATTATTTTACATAAATCAGTGCACTTATAAGAATTTAAATTCAGTCAGACTGTGAACATGACAATGAGATTGTAGGGGCGGAGCTATACTGTATGCATTTTAGAATTTGTCCTCTCACAGCGTTACACCACATCCATGCCAACGAAATGCATACAAAAACCTACTGCAGTGATAAGAATAACTTGTAAAACTATGCTTAAAGTATGAGTATGAGTGTGCTAATGTACAGGAGCAGTATTATGTGTGTGGGTGTGTGTAGACACTCACTAGGCAGCAGAGTCGTTGAGCTGATATTCTCTGGATCGAGCGAAACATCCCTGAACACCGCTGTCAGCCCACAGTCTGCGGATCACATTGGCCAGATCATCAGTTAAGATGCCCTGCTCCTCCGCTGTTGCAGACAGAGCAAACAGCTGCCGTGCATCGTCCTGTACACACACACACACACACACACACACACACACACACACACACAAGATCTGCTGAGCAAGGAATAAAACATTGCTGAAAGAACTTTACCTGTAACTGGAAGCAAACTATGCTTTAGAGCAATTACAGATTGCATTGAGCAGGGATTTACTGCGAAATGACTGTCTCCAAATATATTCGTAACGGTAATACTTCAAATTAAAACAACCAAGGGTAATTGCTTATTGTGAATCATTTATTGATGCACAGAATAACTGAAGGATCTGATATTGTATGCAAAACATTAAACCTGAAGATCAGAAAAGTGCAGTTGCAGGAGTGTGTGGGACTCTCTGAATTATTTACAGAAAATAGCATGACCTACATACTTGTCCCAGACATTACAGAAGGTCTTACCACTCGGGAGGTCTCTCCGTAGTCAATCTTGAGGTTGCTCATGGCTTTAATGATGGCCATTATTGACTGGATGGTGTTGCTGTAGACCACGGCTCTGTACTGCTTACACTCGTCTTCTGAGTAGCCGTCTTCATGGATGATTCTGAACACAGGGTGAAATGGAATAAATAAATGATTTTGACATGAAGGATAAAGGAGAGAGTGGTATTATACTACAGTATGCGAGATAAAATAAAATCATATAAAATCTGGGAATGGTAGTTTAAGCAAATCTAAACATTTAAATAATAATAATGAAAAAGATAAATAAAAAATCAGAAAATCTACTGCTAAGTGAAAAAAAAAACATTAAATTAAATGTAATAAAATTTAAAAAAAGATCAAAACTAAATATCTGGGAACGGTAATTTAAAAATATTAACAATTGTAAAAGAAATAAAAAACACTTAAAAAGGCAGAAAACCTACAGCTAAGTGAACTAAAAATAAAGAAAGGAAATGAATAATTAAATTAATCAAGCAAGTCAAGTCAAGTCACTTTTATTTATATAGCGCTTTTAACAATACAGATTGTAGCAAAGCACTGATCATTATCAAATAGAACAACAGAGTAATGGTAATGTATTATGACGATGCAAAAAAAATTATTATTATTTTTTTTTTTTATATTATGGTGATATCTGGAAACGCTGAAGAAAATCTAATCTGATTCATATCTTTGTAAAAACAATTTGCATTAACAGACTGAATTAAAAGTAACTCTAAATCACTTATTTCAATTAGTCTGATTGGTTAACGTGTCAATCACTTGGAAGTCTTGGAATCCAAAAATATTAGACCACATAAGGCTAAACTGTTATCTTTTAAAAACTGTATCAGCCATAAAACTATCAGCCAAAACTTCTTATTTGTGCTTCGCCGATTTAAACGTACAGTTTTACAACTGGCTGTTTCCAGTGCTGAGCAGTAATGTGCATCATTTAACACATTCCATATTCACTAACGTCAGCAGATTTCTCCATCTTCTCTTCCCATAACTGAGCCAGCAAATAGAAAATAGACCAGTTGGGCATTGGCACAATATTTTAAAATACATCTTTATCAAAATGATTTAAATACTTATATATATATATACATATATATATATATATATATTTTTTTTTAGGGGGGGGGGTGTGTGAAAATGTCAGCAAGGAA
>JAUCNO010001758.1:20330307-20345179 GCA_032353835.1 Enteromius viviparus
ACTGACGAGATCTAATAAAACTTTCAGATGACACGCAGCTCATTTCTCCATCACTATAAGTTACCCAAAACACACATTAAAACACCCGGTAGATGCGCGTCTGTGCTTCAGAGCGGTTCCGTTACAGGACTCAACAACTGTGTTCTGCTGCTGTGTGAATGTGGCCAATAAAATGAGATTTTATATGAGTAGCTAAAATACTGAAATAAATCAATAAAATGACCCTTTAAACCATTTAAATGATTGTATTAATCGATCAAAATTCAAATCAGTCAGTTAACGGTTAACCAGTTAAAATGAGCATCCATAACACCATGTTGCATTTCATGCAATGTGTAATGATCTGCAAAGCTGTAAATAATATTATTGTCTCCCAAAACTCTTAACAGCCTAAACGAGTCATTAGTAATTCCAATCCCACTTCCGTGATGGCTACAAATCACGGTTTAACACATTTGCATAATACGCACCTATGTTTATACTTGACCCCACCCACATACCGATGACTGTTATCATCAGTCCAATCAGAGCAGAGTAGGCTCACAGGGAGGAGGGGTTTTGAGAGACTGAATCTTTGAACGAATCATTTGAGAATCAATGGAAAATTAGATTAAACACATTTTTTGAGAAAACAAAAGCCTTTTTTCAACTTGCATGCATGTTAATCTATTGTAGGAGACTCTCAAAACAATACTAGAAGGCTTAAAAATGGCGCAGTTGGGGCACTTTAACTACATGGATACTGATAAGAGTATCCATGACTGTGTGTCATACTGGTGAGTTGCTCATCAGAGACACAAGGAGGTGGCAAGGTCAGTAATTCTGACACGAACGGTTACAAATATGACGCATACTGATGAACTCCAGAGCGAAAGAGGCTATTACTAAAAGGGATCATTAAAAGCCTGTCTGAAGTGTTTCTGTCACGAATCTCAGCATGGTGTCTACCTAAGCATCAGAGCTGTCAGTCTCAATTTGTAAACAACAAATTGCCTAAAATGCTTCATTTTAGAAATGCAATGAGAACATTTGATGTAGCCCTTGCAGATAAAGCATTACCACAATGCACAGCACTGAGACAATGTTTTATATGCTCAGTTTATAATCAGTTTCTTATGAGGCTGACATCTTATTTTGAGTGCATGTGCTATCATTACATGAATTCGTTTTATTAAATTAACACTAAGTAATAAAGGCTGGAATCATAACTCTATACAGTTGAGTGCCTTTACATCACTGTACTCTGATTATGCTCAATATCCTGGCAACATATAAGGTCACATATGTAAAAGCACTTATAGGAGCTCATATGCCAGAAGAGAATAATCATACAATTTAGATAACTGCTTTGCTCCATGTTTACACTATATTGCTGAATACTCAATAGTATTATTGATACTAATGTGACAATTTAAAGGAAGGGTTCAACCACAAAAGAAACATGCTGAACATGTACTCCCTCTCAGGATGTCAGAACTGATTTGGAGATAGGGCTGGGCAATATTTAGCACAATATAAAATAAAGTTAATGTGGCATTAATGATTGATCATCAGCTTTTCACTTCACAAGACATCAGCTGATGGACTGGAGTGGTGTGGATTAATGTAATGTTCTCATCAGCTGTTTGGATTGTGATTCACTGCAGAGGATCCACAGGTGAACAAGTGGTATAATGCTAAATTTACTCTGATAAAGAAACAAACTCGATTACATCAAGGCTGGCCTGAGGGTGCATATTAAGCAAATTAGTTTTGGGTGAACCATTACTTTGACGATCTTGTAGTAGGCATAAATAAAAAGTTTTAAATAACTGTCAGGTGCTTGACTTGAACCAGCAAATAATAGAAAGTAACCCAGGCAGACAGCCTTACTTTCACAATTGGGATATTTCAAACTGAGGTTTTATGTACATTTAGCCATATTGTAAAAATGCTGAACGAGGCAGAATATGAAGAACAGTGTTTACATGTAATAAGATTACTGCTGTGGTCATCTATCATTTTTTCAGAGCTGTAAGAAGTCATTAGTGGGATCTCTGCAAATACTGTGGTGTGTGGAAACCTGTATTTATACCGAACCAGTCAGGACTTGAGTGCTGAGTGATGCTCGTCTCATTTCTGATTTAACACTATAAGCCTGTGATGTGAATAATGTAGCATATGTGCTTTCTCGATTGCTTTTATTTATTTACATGCAGATATTTTGGAAGTTGAACATGGTATGTGTGCCTAGAGGGAATCTGTGTCAAACTAAGGTTATCCAGTTTTTTGATTGCATCTAAAGCCTGTCTCCCTTATTCCCCGGGCAAGTTTCCCCTGTTTTCTCACTCCTGCTCTCTCTCTCCGTAGGGTAAAGCGTATTGTGGAGAGCACCGCTGTCACACCTGTCCCCATGCTGTCAGCATCAGAGCACACATGCTGTGCCACTAACAGGATATGACATAGAGGACACAAACGCTCCAGCTTACGACCGTGCAAAGCTGCACTGAACTGTGAGGCGGATTCATCCAGAATTAGGCCATAGTTTAAGCAACTATACTAACTTTAAGAGATTGACGGTCTCATAATCTGGCTTACGACCAAGTCTGAACTTAAGCGAAATGCCTGATTGGTGACAAATTGTGTGCACTAGGTCAAATCCAAGCAGCTTATCATATCCTCGCTTTTATTTGCAGTTTTTGACATTTATACTTTCATTATATCTTATAGTCAACAAGCATAACAGTGTTAACCAGGATACATAAAAATTGCATCGAAAACACAGACTAGTTCTGACATTTGGTAACACTACAAACATACTAATATATCTGCTAGACTAAATAATCAGACAATATTTGGACATTTTGGGATAACCTAAACTCCCTTGGTGTCTCCTAAAATAAAGTCAGTACAATTTCTGTCATTTATGCGATACAGGATCAATTATTTGCACAATATTCACACAAAGTAAATATTGTTCATATCTACTGCGCTTGCAAAGTCTGTTTCTCTACTGATGATGTGTGTACTACAATGATGAATGACTAAAGACTCATTAAACAAGTGTGTATGAGTGCACAGTAACTACAGGAACTGTACATTTTCCTCCCCTACTCCAAAGTATTTTTCCAAATCAAGCCTGCTTTCATTTACCACCAATGGGCCTGACAAAAAAATGGATTGGTTACAGCGGGAGCACTCAGCTTTAATGAAGTATAATTGAATGGTGAAGTCTTTTGTTTAGTGCTGTACTTATCTGATTCTAGCAGCAGGGTAACTCCAGAACAGCACTACCTGCAGACCTTTGTTTGTTTCTAACCCGGTTGTCGTGCTGAAAATCAGCAAGCATGCACCTTCCTGAATGTCTCTTTGCTTTACAAAATTCCAGCTGTTGTTGATACAAACATACCCAACTAACAAAACATGTTCTAAGAATGTCTCACTAATGTTCCAGTACTGAAACATTATTTCTGAAGGTCTAGTTTTCAAAATGTTTTTCTTGGTTATGAGAATATTACAAGCAATATAAGGGGGAGGTTTAATTTTATTACTTTACAAACATTATGGGAATAAGACATTTGAATGTTCTCTAAACCATCTTAGACAATCGTCCAATTAAAATAACAGTGTATGAATAATGTTTTTGTGCAAATGATGACTTTCAGTGAACGCTCTATTAATTTTACTGGAAGAATGTTTGTTCATAACCTTGTTAGAACATTAGCTAAATTCCCTGTTAGCTGGCTCTTAACAGAACAAGACAGCAGAGATTATTTATGACCAGGCCTAAACACATCAGCATAAGGGACAATGCAGTATCCATGGAAACAACATATTTAATCATTGATAAGTATGTTTTTTCCCAGCGCAGGGGTGAGTATGGCTAATGGACGTATAGTAGAAGAGTTGCATAATGCATTATTGCGGTTGGTTACATTTGAGAACACCTGCATTTGAACTGAATAAGCTTAATAAAACTAAATGAAATAACAACATTATTAATGATAATTTAACTACACACTATATAGCATCTCAGCTACTTAGTGTATGCACTCTCCAAACCATTATGTTTTTTTAATGTAACATACAAGTGTTGACAGAGCATTAAGGTACTAAAGGATTGTTTTTCTCATGCATAACCATATCAGATGGTGACATCATGGTACTTTTATATGATTTTTAACAAAGTACATTTCTTGGAATAAAATTAAAACCAAGTATACAGTCTGAAATCATCACTTTACCATGGTACATAGTGCATGTGCATGTCCAGAACACCATGGTATTACCATGGTAATCCATTGTGCCTCTAAGACCACCACGGAATGCGCATCTTCTGTCAATAGCCAAATAAAAAACATGCTATTGCCATGATTCCTCATAAATATTTATATAATATGAAAAACTGCTTCAGCATATAGGCTACTGTGGTGTTTTCATGATATGCGTATTTTTCTAAATAAAAAAATGTTTTTTCCTACTGTTTGATTCTTTGTAAATAATACTGTGAATTGAAATCTCAAATGACAGACAGCAAACGCAAATGAATGCTGGTGTGTTTGCATCCATCTATCCTGTTTAACCATCATCATAACCGAACCGAGCAGCACATCAGATCATACTAAATACACGTATGTCCTCGAGTAGCAAAGTACTGGCGTGTTATTTTTATGAAGCGTGTGACAAATAGCACTGCAAAACGAAATGTTTCGCGGGAGCCGTCTGAACACAGAGACCTGCTGAAAATCACACACACATGACGTGCCATGACTTACCGAGCAGCAGCAGCTTCACCTCCCTCGCAGCCTTCTCTCCATCCTCCCGGAGGTTTTTGTCGATCATCTTTGATCTCTCAGCAGCCGCCTTGTCTTCTGCGCTCACCGTGCAGCCCATGATCGAACCGTGCGCGCGTCAAACTTAAAAGAATAAGTCAAATCGGCTCGGTCCGTTCCTCGCAAAAAAAATGTAAACTAAAAAGGCGCCGCGTGGATTGACAGATGTGCTACAAAAGCTTAAAGTGTCACAATTTGAAAGCTCTGATTCCGAAAAGCCCCGGCCTGTGAATCTCCATCAATCAGGGGGGGTCCGAATATGTGCAGACGCGATTAAAAAGTTGCTTAGTTTCCCACCAAATCAATCAATCAATTCTTCTTCCTTCCTTTAGCGCCTCCTTTCAGATCAAAGAGCAGCCGCGACGTCGAGGCTTTCATCTACCTCTCACAGTTCCTGAAATCAAAATCATTTGCTTGCACTAAAGCAGATGTCTGTTTTTGCACGCGAAATTGTATCCAACTGGTGAGAATTTCTGCCGCCAAACAGCTCTGTTTATTTCAAATTCAAATGTTCTGCATATGTATCCTGCCGCAGGGCGATTCAAAATATTTTAAAAATTCGAAATCAGAACGTTGCAGCGTTCGGCGTGACGCTCCGCTCGCGCTGCCTTCTTCTGAGAAATAAACAGAGCGTAAGAATGTGAAGAAGCCAGAGCGTGCAGCGGCACCCACCCACTGATGAACAACTGCGCGTGAATTGTGGGAAATGCAGTAGAATTCTGCTGTTTCCGAACAACTAAGTTAGTGCGGGATGTTCGATTCATTTTAGCGAATCGGTTCAATGAACTAGTTAAAATGATTCACTGATTCTTTGAAAGCGTACTCAAGTTTAAAAGATATCTAATATAATAATTTAATTATTATTTACACGGTAGAATATGAAAATAATTAAAAAAAATACAAAAGACATAAATTCAACTTCTGAATGGTTTACAAAAAAACCTTAGTTTTTAAATAGCCAAAAAAGTAGCCAAATACTTTTTTCTCCTAGGCTATTTTAAAAATGTACTTTTCATGAATATGTCATTAGGCTATCTGCATCATATATTTAGCATTGTCTTAAATTTTAACTTTTTTTTGTGAAATTTAATTTTCACTTTGTTTCTTAAGAAAGAAAAACTGCAAAAAGCACATTTAACTACCTTTGTAATGTAAGGAACTCCCTACTGTTTATCGATATGCAATCTTATAATATTATATAATGGTTTCAATTAATATTTTTAACGCGATCCACATGGATAGCCTACTTTGAGTGATGAGCATGCGCTGCGAATCCATTCGAATGAAACATTCAAAAAGAACCGATTCAAAAGAACCACTCGTTTGCGATTTGAACGACAACATTTACAGCACGTTTGCATTTTAAGCTTAAAAGAAACCGGAGAAATCTATACAAATATATTCAGTACTAATCACACATATGCAGATAAATAATAAAAATAATAGGATAAAATTGACTAGTATATCTGACATTTGCCACTTGGGTCTGTATGCATCGCCCTCATGTGTTAGAAAAACTAATCACAGTATTTTACAATCTTAGAACCCTTTACTAGGCTAAACTGGTGTTATAGTTTTGATTTATTGAAGTATAAATCAGAAGATAGGCAGGACAGTAAATGCAAAACGCACATACAGGTTTAAAAACAGCTTTTTATTGTCAAAGTGGTTCTGCTATTTACACTATACAAGCTAAATGTGCATCACAAATAAAAGCGGTTCACATTTATATACAATATATACGAAAGCACTAAACAATCCATCATATGAACCCAACTGTATCAATTAAATAGAAGTAATGCTTTCTAAAAACGAACTGGTCTGTGTATTTCTTATTGAAAGAAAACAATCCAGATGATATTTACCATATAAAATATAACAAATATAACTACAAGCAAAACTTTTTATAAAATGGGTAAACGGGGAGCATTGAGACAAATAACCATTACAGAATTTCAGTCGTAGTTTTTTTTTTTTCTTTCTTTTTTTTTTTGCATTACATACAATATAAATCACATCACAAAATTATCAGTATTCAGTACCCTTGATTTTATGTCTAATCCAATGCCACTTTGGTTGAAGCAAAATATACCCGGCAAGGTTATAACTTGACTAAAAAGAATATTTAAAAAAGAGTTTTATTATAGTGTTAGAATATTAATATTAGAAACTAGCATTCATTGTAACCAGTATTTTAAAAAACGCTAAAATTCGAGGGCTATTTAACCAGCACTTACAGGGGTCAACAACAGCAAAAAATAGTAGGTAGTTGGTAGCTGGTTGTAAATTCAGGCACTTTACCTTAGTATATTTAGAATTACAATACTTCGAAAAGGACAAATTATTATTAAATGAAAAGTTTCAGGAAAATAAAGCAAAATAATCATGTTAAATAGTGACTCTTGGGGACAACTGACACTGTACTTCAATCTCCAGCATAAAGTTCAGTTTGTTTTTTGGTTGACAATGCAAACAGAACTAAGATGTCAGCTACATTTCATGCATCATAAAAGTCCAATTTGTGTCTAATTTTTTGTGCCATTAAATAACTACATGCTCACTTCTGTTGCCGTTTTCTTATTGTGTACCAATATCTGCCACTACAAAACCTAAAGCATAATATTTTGGCAGAGGCTGAACACATTACAGTTTTGAAAGCATCGCATGATCCACTGAGTAAGAGTGAGATATTTCAAACTCCAAATAAGCAACAAGTTTCCTTCAAACTAAAAAAGTACTGGTGCCTTTTGCGTTTCCACATTTCAGCTGGTTCTTGAACTACTGCTAATACCAAAACAGGTTCCAACTTTGATTACAAGAAAAGTTAAACAAAGATGTGAAAAGAAGAAACATTTGCAACTGTTTTCATGTGAGATATTGAGAGCGGCTTCTAAACTAAAGACTTTACTGCAGTGAAATGCTTAAAGAAACAGTTCATACAGAAAAGGAAAATTTGCTAAAAATGTGCTCCCCATCAGGTCCTCCAAGATTTGGAGTTTGTTTCTTCATCAGAAAAGATTTGGAAAAAGGTAGCACAACATCACTTGCTCATCAATTATTGGACTGGATTGGTGTGGATTACTGTAATGTTTTTAAGATGTTTAGACTCTCATTCTGACGGCACCCATTCACTGCAGCAGATTCATTGGTGAGCAAGTAACACAATGCTAAATTTCTCCAAATCTGTTTGCATGAAGAAATAATCCCCTCTACATCTTTGATGACCTGACGGTACGTTTTCAGCTAATTAAACATTTTTTTAATTTCAAGTAAAATATGGTTTTCTACATGTATATGAGGTCCATATCTAGTGTTTGTGTAAATGACCTTAAGTATGTAGGCATCGTGATCTTCATCACAACACAAACACAAACGATAAAGAACACTGTCATTGTACGTCTTAATACTATACACTAATACTCATCCAGTGAACTGCAAAATATATTTGATACAATTAAATAAATACATTTTTCACTGTTCAAGTCTCCATGTGATCAAAGCACGCCTTGCATTCTATGTCTACTTTATGAAAACAGAATATATGCTTCAGGATAGTTTGATTATAGAAACCTTTCACTTTGGCACAGTGAAATTGTGCGATATGATAAATTGCACTCTCACCTGACCGAAAACACTGCAAGGTACCTGAAATAGGTGTTAATGTGACTCGTCGATTGTCCAAAGCCCACTGGAGAGTAAACCATCTACTGATCCATCTTTACTAAACTAGCCCGCTTCATTCAACTCCCAGAGAGCAATCAAAACCTCTACAATCTCCTTGTTCAATGGCCAAAGTAATACACAGAATTAAATATGTAAAAATCTCATATATATATATAGGTCGCTATTGTACAATGCATTTGCTGTCAATCTCGAAGAATGCAATTATGTGTTTCTACAGTACTTGCAGTCAGAGAGCTCTAGATTGATAAAACAGAGAGTGAGAGTAAATAAAAATAACAAGCAAACTGAAGCCATAACAGCATATTTCTAGAGGATAAGTGAGGATGCACTTACCCAACAATAAATAAAGGTTTTAAAATATAAAACATGAGTCTGAATTTATCAAAAGTTTTTTTTTTAGAGTAACACAATTATCCCAATTATCGCTATCTGTGTAAAATGTGATATTGATTTGGGTCCCCCTCACCTTTTTTTCTTCCCACAGTGAGATATAGGACATCCTCTGTGTCATAACAGGCAGAAACATAGAGATAGAAATAAATCAGATCACCTTCCAGTATGTTACATCACTAACCTAACGTACACCACACACTCTCATACAAAGGCACGTACACTAAAACACACACGCATTCATCATCAGAGTGTGTCCTAGTGGCCTCCGAGAGCACTGCCGCTGCCTGTCGTCCAATCGATGACGATGAAGCTCAAGCTCATTATCATAAACAACACGCCCAGTCCAGCGAAACAGGCAGCCTGAGAAAGAGAGAACAACATTTTCTGTCATTAATCAAAGCAAATAAAATTACTTTCAATTCAGTTGTCTAAAAAACTATTTCTCTTTCTATGTCTATTTCTATTATGCATCTCTGTCTATTTCTCTAGGAGAAGAGTTATAATACTGTAAATAATTTATTTACATGAATTTTTAATCTTTAATGCTTTGTATTATTTCAAGTAAGAAAAATAGAGTTATTGTTTTATATAAAAACCCTTTATCCATGTAAAGCTTTTAAAAAATGTTGTACAGTTTTTAAAAAGCACTTCTCTCTCTTAATGGGTATACAAACATAACTCACAAAGATTTTAGGAGTAGAGCGCATTGGCTCTTTATCCTTGGGAACAATACGGATGTAGAAGACAGCAGGGAAGATGAAGATAAGACACGGAGCGGAAGTTGCACCTGGAGGGGGAAGAACAGGACAAACATAGATTAGCTAATCAGCTGACTCCAATTAAATCTGACACTGATGACAATTAAACATGATGGCAATTAAAATTCCAGCAACGTTTTCCGTGCTGATGGAAATGAGAATGGAACGGTTAAATGAGAACCCTATGTGAACAGAAACAGTTTTATGGTTATCAGAGTATCAAAGGATTTCTAAAAGACAAAAGTTTTAAATTGCTACATTTTCCAAAGAATGACAGAATACTTTTCTATAAATATCACTAATTATTTTTACAAATAATACAAGATTAGACCTAACCACTTACATCATAAATATATTTTTAGACTTTAAAATTAATGTTATTATTTTATCAGATTTAGTTGAAACCTGAGGGGTATTGCACAAAAGCAAGATCATGGATTAAGCTGGGATTTCCAGTTATCCTGGGTGAATTTAGCCCTGACTCAGTTGCATAAAACAGGCTAAATGAAGCTAAATTAAGCTACTAAGGAGATTTATTTATACTAGACTTCTCCAGAGCAGGCTAACAACTAGGCTAAGATTAATTCTGGTGGTTAACTACATGGTCTTCTGTGAATATGTTGCATCATATCCTGCATTAAATAACTACAACATAGTTTTTGTTTGAATAATTTAGCCTTCTCAAATCACCATGACTTGTTTAAAATAAAACCTGTAGATATAAAACAGTTCAAGCATATCATAATGTTAGTTTAATTGTTTAACTTGCATAAATGTGCACAGTTAGATGCATTTCCAACCAAAGCTAAAGCGCGCTCCGCAGGACACGGAGGCGCAAGCGGCATCACTTGCATATTAGTTCAATTCATAATTAATGGCATGACCGGTTCAGTCTCCAGAAATACAGGACTTTAATTTAGCCTACTGCTGAAATGTTTGTGGTCTGCTGCTGAAATCTCAGGTCAGTGCTGCAGGCTCCACTGCCAATATCCATAGAAATTTCTCATGCAGTCTCTTTTTCTACTCCTTTTAGTAATAAAGATGAGCTCGCTTTCTCTCGTCTCCTTTCATGGACCGTTTCAGTCACCCCCTGCCATGCTGTGTGAAATGGACCATTCCTCTCCAACATTCTGCGAACGAAAAGGTTGGTGGATTCGAACGGGAAGGCAAACTGACTGAATATTGTCGACAGATTTAGTTGAAAGTAAAGTTTAGTAATCGAAATCGAAGGCGTTTTTTATAGCGTATGCATACATCACACCAACCACACATCTATGCACATTCAATAAAGAGCATTTGAATTAGATCAGTGAGCAGACAAACCGTAGCCTTCACCCAAATTCGGACTGGCAATAGAGTACAACTTCATGAGATTTTTGACTAATGGAACCCTGACACTCACCCTCTTTCCAGTAATACAAGCTAAACACAAAAATATTGATTTAACAGGACAACAAACCAAGCAACAGTGACATTTGAAGCTGTTCTCAAGGCCAGAGACAGTGTAAACGTCCCTTACCCATAATGAGACAGCAAGACAAACAAGTGACGTCAACCTGAGTCTCTGTTTTGGCATTTCAGACACGTTTGAACACAGAATGGTTTCCCTCCAAATGGGACCGGTGGGTCAGTGATGACTGAGAGACTCACCAATGATGCCGAAGATGCCCAGGATGTTGGGAGCGAAGATGACCAGTATATTAATGAAGGTCAGGAGAGTGACGGCAATGGCGATGTGTCGAATCCAGTTGAAGGTCTTATTAGGGAAGATCATCTCTTGAATGGCTCTTCGCACCTTGGAGAAAGAGTGGCAGATTGAAGCTTGAGAATATTTAATGCCGTTTTTGATGATTGAATTTAAGTAACTTTTAAGCTACTTGTACAGCAAGCTTTATCCGTCCTCCAATGCTTGGGCAGCAGCAATCGTTTTATTTCACAATAACTGTAAATATCACAATGTAGTTATTTTTACTGTATTATTCAACCCAAATGATTAACATCAGTGGATCTTAATAATATTGACTCCAAGGTCCCACTTACTCGAAAACACAAAAATGAAGGTTAGATAGCTGTAATAACCAAGCAACCTGTTTACAGACACTGGCAGTGGCATTATATTAAAAAAACAATTAAACACAACAATGCTATAATTAAAACTATAATTTCATAATCTTATTAAGCAGTTTTCCAGCTGTTTGATTAAATTATTATATTATTATTATATTATTATTATTTATTATTGATAAAATAATTTAGAGTTTCATAATTAGAAATTTTATTCATTTTGCTTTTTTTAATTAATTTAAATGATTTTTCCAGGTCTGGAAAATAAACTTGTAACATTTCCTTATATTTCCAAGTTTTCCAAGAACCCTAATATTAAACAAAATAAAACTGACAAGGAGGAAGAATTTACATTACAACATATAATGTCAGCTTATCTGTATTCCTGTTTGTGTAATTTATAACTATTCATTAAAAGAAAAAATTTCATTAAAATTTCATTAAAATTTCATTAAATTTTTTTTTAAAAGATTCATATTGATAAAGAATTATTATATAAAACAATAAAAGCCAGTTCTCTTATTTTAAATAAAGCATGAACTGAAATAAAATGAAATACAAAAAAAGTAATATCAAATTTATACTTAAAAAACAGTGACCTTCAAGGCAACATTTGTGATTATTGTTAAATGAATAAGAACTATATAAAAAATATATAAATGACTAAAAAAGTACAACTAAAATTAAAGTGAGATCAGTACTGTGATATTTTAGTATCACTGAGATATTACTAAAGTTTTGTTAATATTTTTATTGTATTTTTGTTAATTTTAACATATCAATATAATTTTAATATTAATTCATTCATTTGTTTTAATTAATTATTTCTACAACTTCAAGTTAACCTAAACAAAGTGTGGTGAGGCCCCCTAGTGGGGTCCAACCCCTGGGTCAGGAATCACTGTATTACGGAACCTTGTAGCATTTATTTAAATAATTTACAAAAAATAGGATGTTTATCTCTTATCTTTTATATTATTCTTGGTTACTGAGCTGCAAATTGCAAAAGCAATGCCTTTTTTTTTTGATTGGTATGATTTCTTTTTAATCACCCTGTGGCAGAAATGCTCAAAACAACACAGTCTCTATGATATGAGCAACATGTTAAACTCACTGGGAACAGAACGATGGGCACAGTCAGTGTGACAGCGGTGAGCACAGCCAAACGCACGCAGAGGATGAGAGTGTCGTAGGGGTCGATCCGGCTGTATGTGTGCAGAAGCTCGGGCTCAACATTAGCTGCGGCAAAATTCAACAATTCATCTACTTAGTCTGCAGGTCTAATAATGCATGCTGAGCAGTTCATTATTATTTTAATATCACAAGTATTTCTCATGTGAATATTCAAAAGCTGAAATAATAATCACTACTTCATAAAGTGCCTTTAACATCAGCATTTAAAAAAAAACTGTTAAATAAAAAAATAAAGTATGCGCAAGAATACTTTAAGAATACGTTCTTGCATTCAAAAACAACTAAATTGAGCATTTTTACAGCAGTTATCAGATAAATGTGTTGCACAGCCAACCAAAGAAGGACTGTATTTAATTTGACATGCAATGCAATACATACATAAAATTGGGCCAAATGTGAGATCCAGTGTGCTAGTAACAAGTAAAGTGCTTAACTTACTGTAAAATGTTAGGTATCCAAAAAGAGCAGCAAGGAAGTACATAGTGTACATGATCAGAATGGAAATGTTGGAAACGTGCTGCATCTTCCTCTGACTCGGGCTACAGGGGAAAAAAACATGATTAGATATTGTAATGGCATAAAACACTGATTAAGGTTGCAGTGCTGCTTTAATGCAGTGGACTTACTTGCGCAGCTCAGTGTAAATGGGCAGCACTTCAGGGTGGCAGACGAAAGCGAAGGCCAGGATGGGGATGGTGTAGGCGGTCTGAGGGACAGAGAGTGCTGCTTTAGTGCGTTCTGAGGCTTTTTCTGTGCATGTAAAAGCAGAAACGAAAAGGTGCTGTTCTTTGAGTTTGTTACATGTGTGTTGACGGTGAACATCTTCGGGCTGCAGTCGGAGTCGTCCGCCATCCCGTGTCCGTTATGGTAGCTGTAGGCGTGGTTCACTGTCACGTTTGAATGATCGTGTGCCAGCGTGCTATTGGCTGAAAACTCCTCGAATGGGCACAGGATCTGGAATTTCTTATAGATGACCTAAAAAGAAGAACAGAAGGTTAAAATGGACAATACAGAAAATCAACAACAAAAATACTACTAGGTGTGGTAAATGTATGTAGTAAATACTGAGTAAATTAAGTGTTGTCAAATAATTAATCACGATTATTTGCATCCATAATAAAAGCTTTCGTTTACATAATATATGTGCGTATAGTATACTGTGTATATTTATAATGTATATGTAAATACAAACACATTCATGTTTATATTTAAGAAAAATGTGGTATGTTTATATAATATAAATATAAATATACACACGTAAACACGTTACAATGTATACATTATGTGTGTGTGTTTATATACAGATACATATTAAATACACAGTACACACATATATTATGTAAACAAAGACTTTTATTGTGGATGCGATTCATCGTGATTAATCATTTGACAGCGCTACTGTAAAAATAAATAAATATTTTATAAAGTTTTTTTTTTTTTATATTTTTGACGTGTTTGTATATAGCTGTTTTGAGATTCCGATTTTATGATTAATGTTTTGAAGGTAAAAAAGACATGTATTTATTTTATGTCCTGTGTGCATTTCCTTAACGTAGAAAATAAATAAACACATGGCAAACAATCAATAAATCAATCAATTCATAAGTTTATTAATTTTTATTTTTTAGAGTTTATTAATATCTTGTGATCAGTGTTTTAAATTTGAAAAAAGAAATCCAGTTATAGTTTATATATATATATTTAAGCCCATCTCTAATGGTTACATGTATTGGTGGCTAAAGGAATATGGAATTATTTCTGTGCCAATAAAAATGAACGAAACTTTATAAAAAACTATCAAAAATATGCCAATGCAAAAGAAAAAAACACAATGAAAATAAAAAAAATGAACTCAGTCACACGAATTTAACATGCTCTTCAAATATGCTTAATTTTTTGTTAATGATTTTCAAAGAATCGTTTTCGCGAAACGTGGATTCTGAATACGTTGCCACAGCTTTCGCTTAC
>JAUCNO010001758.1:20345279-20374431 GCA_032353835.1 Enteromius viviparus
ATTCTTTGAAAATCATTAACAAAAAATGAAGCATATTTGAAGAGCATGTTAAATTCGTGTGACTGAGTTCATTTTTTTTTATTTTCATTGTGTTTTTTTCTTTTGCATTGGCATATTTTTGATAGTTTTTTGGAAAGTTACGTTCAGTTTTATAAAGTTTCGTTCATTTTTATTGGCACAGAAATAATTCCATAAATGGAAAGACATACAAATAATTATCCCCAAAAGCAGGTCAAATAGCAAAAACAAATAAACATTGTTATTCTTCAATGAGCCAAATGTTTCATGAAAAACATTACATTCAAAAGCATCATCATTTTATCCCGAGAGAGTGTAACCAATTAAAACCAATTAAAAGCCTCAGTCGACTTCTTTTGAAGCCAGTCTAGCGAGAGTTTTATGAGTCAGCATTGCTGTGTGTAGATATGATATAATATGTACGCAGTATATTGCTTCCTCTGGGGAAAAATGTGCGGGCGAACAGTTATGTGAAGCTGTGATTCAACACTCTGAATTATGGATGAGATACAGGGACAGGAAGATGGGGAGTTTTGGTACAAACTGTGTATTTTTTGTATGATTTATGAATGTCTTGACAACTTAATATTGTTTCTATGGAATAACATACACTTATGGTTAAAAAGACTAAAGTAAATTTTGTTTTCATATTAACTTAGTAATGACAATGATGGTGATGATAAATACTTACTGCACTGAGGAAGAAGACCATGCAGCTGAGCGAAAAACCACTGGTATAACCAAGGTATCCTGAAAATGTAAATAGAGCAAAAATCAAGTCAAGTCAAGCAAGTCAATATGGCGTCACAGTGCTACTGTCATGCAGATGCATTCAAGCCCGAATCCTTGCAACTATAAATGCATGAGCTAAGAAAAGCGCAGTGAGTTATCACTCATCTCAGGAGCTAATCTGTGCTGACAGAGCCAACCAGACACAAATACACTACAAACACACACTAAAAAAATAAAAACAGAATTGTGCTCGGTTAAAGGTGACTGGTGCTGTCAGATAAGCATGCTGTACTGGTTTAGCTTACTGCTTTATATGAGAACAGAACGTGCTTTTAAAATGCTTGAACTGATGCTCTGTAATATGAACGGCCCATCCAACTGGGTCAAACGCACACAGAAACCCACTTTCATGAGGTGGAGAGAGATGAGAAGACTGAAGTAGAAATGATGGACTCACCCAGCTGTTTCATAAGAGCCAAAGGCAGGATGACAGAGAGAGACACAAGCACCACCAAGTAGTTTCCATTGAGATACCATTCCCTACAGAAACAGACCATTCACGAAATGTCAGATGTCAAATTTCAATATAATTTCAGTTCAGATCAGTTATTTCATTGCTTAACACAACAGTTTACTGCAAAACATTTTTAAAAAAATTTCAAATCTAGCAACCTCAAACTTTTCAACAGTAGTTTACATTATAGTTATCATATCTGCTTAACTTACAGTAAGAGCTGTAAATAAAGCATGAATAAAAGGGCAAGAAAATAAACCAGAAACTGTAAAAAAAAAAAACCTCAAGAGCCTATTTTTATCTGCTGGTCTCCTTTGCTGCTCCTGTGTGACAAACTAACAGCATCTTCGCTTGTGTGTGGATAACATGTGCACTTTTCCAGACTCAGCCTGTCCAACTCCATCCGATTTCAGTCTGAGTCTGCGATTCTTGTGATTTATGAGAGTATGTTGTGTTTTCTGTGGCCGGTAGCGACACAGGCCATCTAATATAGCCCAGAGCTGACGGCAACATGGCACAGTTCCCGCTCCTGGACTCAAGTAACCGCCACACTGGGAACACGAGGACACACACACAGAGTCACAAGGTGTTGCTCAGTGTGTTCATCCAGGCCTTGTTTGAAACTCCTCTATTTTCAGACCCTCTCTAGTACTGCCCACTTGTCCTGGTATTCAGACTCTGAAGGGGGACTGGCGTGCCCACTATATGTAGACTACTATACGTGGAAATGAAATATCATACATTGATAAATTATGATTATGATAAATAATAAATATAGGCTATTGTTAGGGGCATAAAGATGCATCTGCAATACTATAAACAGACTTTGTGTTGAAGGAATATTTAATTTTACATGCCAATTTTAAATACGGACATATTAATGTTGAAATATCCATTTATACAGCATAGAGGTACTATACTTCCCATTAAACTTGTGCAGGAAATCCGGATATATCTAAAATATGATGTGTGATTTATTTACTATTATTTTTTATTTATTTAACGGTCAATGATTCATATTTTAATAGTCAGAGTTGATCAGATCACTACTGCAAGACACAACGAAAGATCCAATTAAAATGGTTAAATATTAATGTTTTATATTCACTTTCATAAATTTCTTCATATTTTCAGACGAGAGTAGACTTAGAATGAGCTGAGTCATATTACTGTTGATTACAACTTAATAAATAAAAATCCTTTTCCTGAATATAAATAAAGCTGAAATAGAACCATTACTTAAGCTTTTTTTTTATAAATAGTTTTTCCCCCATTTAAACTAAAATAAATAACTAATGTTTGTATGTGTGTGTAACTATAGCTATATAAATATAAAAAACAATAACAAATGCTAAAACTAAAATGAAAAGTTATTGATATTGCAAAATAAATAAATAAACATTAAGAACATTAAGAAATACTATATTAGTATAAATAATACAACAATAAAAATTATGTATGGTGATTGCCAATGCAAAAAATATATATTATATCAAATATTTTTATATTTGCAAAATCTTGCCAAACAAAACAATATTAGAACTGTAGTATTAAATGCATTAAATGTAAGTGTGTGTGTGTGTGTGTAGAACCATCACCTCAGGCTGCACCTGGTCTTGAAATTATACAAAAGCTCTGAGTCAATGCATAATGTTAACACTGAAGCACACACCTCCATCGTTGCACAATTAATAAGAAATATTGACCGGGCCTGAGAAGCTTGAGAAGTGAGTATTACATCTACACTTACACTCGGTTAATTAAAAGCCTTCATACTAATCCAGGAACTCAGAAAGACAGCAGAGAGAGGATTCTGGCTTCGTCACATCAGGAACTTTAAGATATAATTGTGCCTTTGTTGTGCATTTCATTTAATTCTATTGGTACTAAACACGTGAAAATGCATCTGTTTGCTTCTTAAAAAAATCACTACGACGGCTCGGTTTTCCACACAATATTTAAACTTGATTAAACATGCTAAACTAGGATCTTACATGAGAACCCAAGCAGCTGAGTAAAGTTATAACACAGAGTTTGTTTTTAGATGTAAGAATCGGGTTGTGTCTACTGCATTCGCCATGACGATATGCTTGCTAAAGCAGCCGTCAAGTGCAGAAGGAGTGGTGGGAAAGAGATAGTATCAGCCAATCAGCTGCCAGTCTCTTTTTAACTGACCAATCACAGTTCACGGAAACCACAGCACCTCCCCTAGATGCCAGGTTGAGTTTTTTGAGTGTTTGACCCAGTGTACCGCAGGTATTTGACCTCAACGACGACATCGTCAGCTGATAATGACAGTGCATGTCTACACCAGCGGTAACAGAGTCAACGCAGATTTGTCAGTTCATTCACATTTAACTGGCAAAATGGCACGTTGAGCAAAGGTCATTTCATTTCAGCCTTTTACAATGAAGCTCTAAAGTCCTTACCCTGAACTGGTTTCTGCTTTCAAAAAAGCCTGCAGGACCAGCGGGAACTCTGACTTGACGATGTATAAGTAACTGGACATGGCTAAAGGAAAGACAAAAATCAGTCAATTAAATGAATCACATTCAAAACAATAGTTTATTGGGGTTTATGCAGATTTCATGTGCATTGTGCTTGCTAGAACAACTACTATAATTTTATATTTTATATATAAACATACTTTTTAAATACGTTCTGCTGTTAACTTTTGGAAAATGTGCAATTTTGCAATGCATAAAAATTTATTTATTTTGTACGTAAATGTATTTATGCAAACACACACACACACGTTCTAATATACAGTACATATTTAAATGTGGTAATAATTTTGTATTTTTATTAGCATACAGTTTTAGCAGATTATTAGCAGTATAACTGCATTAGCATTTAAATCGATTGAAATCTTGGCTAACCAATGTCCAAATCCTGTCAAGAAGACGCAGGAATAATAATTTTAGAGTAAAATAACATGAAAATGTGTCAGAAGATCCATCCAAACACTGGTTTTTATCATCAGCAAGTTTTATTACTTTGGTAATTTAGAAAGTGTGTGAATGAATAAAACAAGATCTTTCATTGTTAATAAAGAGACTGTCTGGAAACAGTCGGTTTGGGCTCATTTTAATGTCGTATTTTCTTTACCTCCAATGTTTTGAAGAGTGATGGCGATTCCAGCCGCCATCTTCCCTGTCATTCCGAAGGCCCGGAATCCCAGCTGTTCATAAGATCTGATTCCTGGAAATAAACGTCAGTAAAACATGAAGAGAGAGACAAATCACACCACTGGGGCCAAGTTTCCACAAAACACTGTATCTCATGTTATGATTATCGCTGGCTGCGGTCACATGAGTTTTACACAGAAACTCAGTAAGCCCTAACATGGTGTTTTCAGAAAGAAAATGCCACCGCAACAATACACAAACAATGCCATCAGCTGCATTAAAATGCTTTGAAACAGAAGAAATAATCATCATCAAAGAAAAAAAACACGTTTTATTATAACATTTATTATTTAAAGTGCAAAGCCAAATATTACAATTATGTGTGTATAAAAGTTTGGGATCAGTACGATTTTTTCTTTTTTTAATTAATTACAATAAATCAGCATATTAGAATATTATAAAATCCAGTATGTATATTCCAACACATATTTAATACATTATTAAATGTAATTATAATTAAATTATAAAAAAAAAATATATTGTTTAGGCAATAATAATTAACCAAATAATTTAATTATGCTAAGAACGTTAATTAGGCTGATCAATAAATTCACCTATATGACATTTTAATTCATTAAAATGTCTGATACACCATATAATGAAAATTAATAACTTTTTTTTCTTCACCATATTTAACCATATATTTAATTACAGTCATATTTCCTGGAATATATTTTCATATTACCATGAAATTGCAGTTAATTCAGTAAATGTGTGTTAACTTTAATGCATCTGTCTACCTGATGAAGACAAAAAGAGGCAAAAAAAACTCATCTTACCCACAACACCTGAGGACTTCAGCAGAAGGTGAATAGAATAGCATGAGAGACCAGCTACAGCCGTGAGAAGAAACCTGAAGACAAAATATAACCATCACAATCACTCCACATCTGTACAGCATCTTCTACACCTGCTAGACCTAATGTACAGTGTCTTTAAAATTCAAGCACAGAAATCTTCCAAGAAGAGCCACTGAAGTTCCTCTTTTGGAGATTATTGTACTACTGTATACTTACTAAAATGGCTTAAGCAGATATTTTAAATAAGATGAAGTGTCTTAGTTATTTAGCACAGATCAAACCACTCAAATAAAAAGTCTATAGCTGGACTTTCAAGTGCACTGCATGCATGTGTCTTATTTATTAAGGATTTCCATACTTTATACCCGTTTCAGATGTATTTTTGTTGAGTAAGATCTACTTCTGAATGAATCTTGGGAAAGCGCCAGTGTTTGTATTGGAACCAGAAAAGTACATCAGCAGATAAGCTATTCTGTGAAACCCCCCAATCAAACACACCACCAACTAATTTTACCAATTTACCCCAAGCTTTTCTTTTAGCTAATGCAAAGTCTTTGTATGGCAACTTTAACAAAGGCCAATCAGATAAAAGCTTTATCTACAAAACTGTGGAAAGTGATTAGTGTACTTTCAGGAAGACGCTTCACCCCAGGAGGAATACTGTTCCTGAATTCAGTGTATTGCAAGTCAATTTGGATGTCAAGTACCTGATAAATGGCAAGTAATTAACAATAGGCATGAAATGAGCTCTGGAACGACTATTCAAATGTTCTCATGGACTATTGATTTCAGCATGCAAGAGGAGGTCCTCTAAATACTATACGTAAATTTGCATTGCTTGAACACAAATGTGTCCTTATTAGTATACACACGCTACATGCTATATTATATGGCTCTTTTATATATGGCCTATAAGTTGCATTATAAACATTATTCCTTTAACTTAAAAAAAAGATCATGCAAAAAGTCACTGAGACTCAGTTTAGAGCAAATTCCACTATTTAAAAAAAAAAAATACATATATATATATATATATAATGTATATATAACTATTCCATCCTCTAATAATAATGTTCATCAGATAACCACACAAAGTTTTTAAAAATATTAAAAAAAAATGTTTACAAAATTTACAAATATTATAATATTTATAGTTTTCATTAATATTCTAAATCAGGTTTTGTTTTTATTTCAATTTTAGTACTTTTATCTGTGTTTCTGTAATTTTTCATTTTAGTTTTCATATATATATATATATATATATATATATATACATACACACACATATAATATTTATTAATTTTTAATTTAGTTTTAGTTATTTTACTATATCTAAACTGAATTAAAATGATAAGTGTTGCATTGGCAAATACCTAAAGCACTTTTTTAGTTCTAGTAAACTATAATAACCCTGATTTTCAGGGAAAAATAAGACACATAAACACCTAACATTAACATTTTCTAGTGAATATAATCAGGGCATGTTCTTGTCTGGTTCTGTAAAATTCACTTATGAACATAATCCCATGCAAATTCAATTTATTTATTTTTTGACTGCATGCCTTGTAAAAAAAAAAAAAAAAAAAAAAAAACATTATACGAAACGAAATTTTAATTAAATGTCAAATCACAATTTTCCTCCTGATGACAACTGCATACAAATAGAAAGAAAAGCCATTTTCTCATTTCTACTTTATTCTGATTTATTAGGCTATAAGTCTTTTGTGGAGTGAAAAGTAAATACACCGGACTACAGCTTCTGGAGAGGGATGCCTGACATTTCTCCCCAAACTAAGGTTGAAGAGATTCTTGTTATATACCTGGAAATAAGACTATATCTGGAGGAAGCAGTCTTGGCCTGTTGGGTAACTTGATCAGCAGTATACAGTTCCCTGTAACCTGACTGAAGCTGCAGACGCCTCAGACGTCTCCCGCTCTCCTCCCCCAGCTAAAGTCGGGCCGCAAGAGAAACCAGATATTACAACTATACTTGGATGGGGACTGGGGTGGGGGGTTCCTAAAAAGAAGTATGTGTTTGGAGAAGGGAGGAGGTGTGGCCAGCCTAGGTCATGGCCTTTCTGGGGCCGTGGATAGATGAGAGGGGAGGAGCTAAACAGTGGAAAATTTTAGGAAGTGGAGGGAAATGGCAACCCACACAAATGCATGTTATTATTAGACACTTGATGTGTTTTGTATTAAATATAAAATTAGATATCTTTTTTTTTTTTTTTTACAATATAAGTGTTTGCCAATACTCAATTTAACACACACTGGCTAAATAAAAGTTAAGTAAAAAATTACTGTACCCAAACTTTGAACAGTAACATATATGAAAGATTCCTACTTTTAAAAATATGCTGTTCTTTTTAACTTTTTATTCATCAAAGAAACCTGAAGTATCACGGGTTCCAACACTGTTAATAAATCAGCATATTAAAACTACTTTTAAGTGATCATGTTCAGCTCTGCACTATAGGATTTAAAATAAAATAGAAATCTATAAGAAACCTCTTACACACACACACATATAAATTTAAATTATATATATATACACACACACAGGTATATATAAAACATAATTTTTTTTTAAATTAATTGTCTAAATAATTTCACTGACATACATTTGTCGTGATTTTTCATTTGCATTAATTCATTTTATAAACCCCTGAAACAAAAGCCTAATGGTGCTGTACATGTCTTTTTATATAACACAACAGGACAGAAGGTGATGGTTTTCCACAGAAAACCCTTTCTGGTAAACCATCAACATTAACAGCCTCCAATAGGGAACACTCAATTATTCAAGAGCATGTCTGGAAAAAATAACACATGTAAAACAATCCTTTAATTACCATGGCAATTAGACAGCCAATGGTGTGCCAAATGCTTGACATTCAGATGAAGTGAACGCGCCGATTCATCGAGGGCTCGACGTGACAGGTTCATTTGCATGACTATGAGATGATTCATTGATGCTTCACGTCAGAGCAAACATACAACAATCAATGACTTTTCCTGACAATCTGGCATTAAGAGAGTAATAAAGGGGATTCACTTACAAGAAGAGCAGTATGCCAGTATTGGCCATAGCGTAGGCCAGTCCCAATATCCCACTGCCCATAATGGCATTGCCCAAATTGAAGACCGACATGCCAAAAGAGGTCTTTCCCTCAAACTAAGAGAGGAAATAAAACTGATGAGCAACTAAAATACTAACCGAGATTACACCAACACATTCAAATATCCTTCAGTTTCTATTTGTGATATGCTTTCGGGTGAAAGTTCACGACAAATGCTGCACATACTTACATCAGTGAAACGTGGCTTCTTTCCCTCGCCGTTGGGCAGGAACTCAATGTTCTCAGCAAGTGTGCTGTCAGGATCATCAAACCTGTTGGACCGACAACAGTCGAGATTTTATTGACCATGACCTTGCAAGCTGCATCAATTCATTTGCCGTAACTGCATCTAGCAGTCATTGGTTTCCTGTTATTGACATACCTGCCATGATGGGTACCGTTTCTGAGGGTTGACAGAGAGTGTGAGAAGGTCCATCATCGAGCAGGAGTGAAAAAGAGGGTAAACATGCACTTAGACGAGTCAACACACCATGCCAGAAGATAAAAGTGATTTGAAGTGTATGTAAAAGAAAGTCTGCATCGATAGACCTCGTACAGAAGCAAAGACACATGATGAAACTCATATATGTTCAAATGGGTTGCAGGGAAAAGACAATGCTAATAATGGAGGAGCTGAGAACCAGCTGTTTTTTCATGCCGGGTTAGGTAGACACACATGCAACTAACTGATCTTACAGCACATTTCAATAAAGTTTTTACAGACAACAAATTAATGTGTAAAGATTTAATATTTAAAAGTGCTTACTGTTCTTCCTCCATCATAGTCTTCATCGGCATGCACATTTCTTCTCCCAGGTCATGACCTTTCCCATTGGGCAGGATGCTCATTTCTGATCTGGCAGGCTCCATGCTGGAAGTAGTCGATATCCCACTTGTGAGTTGCTGAAAGAGACAAAAATGTGAAACTATATGAATATTAACGATTGTAAACACCTTATATATTATATCTTCAGGGCTGTAATTGTTCACAAACAACTAAAGCCAGTGTTATTTTAATATAACTGTGATATTATAGTTTTATAAAATAGTTTTTAAAATTTAAACTAAAATGAAAGTAATATTAATAATATAACACATAAAAAAGTTATATATGGTACATATTCATGTATTATAAGTATTAGCTTCATACTTAAATTAAATAATACCATGGTATAATAAAAAAATAAACTTATACATATACACAAATATATAAACCTATACACAAATAGTCACATGCTTTTGCATGTTACGTATCCAAAAACAATCTATGTTTACAGCCATTCATGTTGATTAAATACGAAAATATTATTTCTTCTTCATTTTCAAAACACTGTCAGTAATGCACATATTCACATCTCAGTTCAGCCACATCACTACCACTAGGGCTCAAATTCCCAGTTATAAACCATTACAGTTAAGGCATTACGCTCATCGAAAGAAATGCCAGCTAAAAATTCACCAGGATTATTCAACAATTTAGTGACTGGCCTTTTGGCAGTTTCCCCCGAGTCCTAATTTCCATTTATGCACGCTATTAAGTCGTCAGTTTACAATGTCAACAATGAGGCACGGCCCACCAGGGTGTCATTTTGGGTCAGCAGATGTTCTCGCTCTTCAGTGAAGAGTCTCTTCAACTTCCCTGGAAAGATGGAGGCTCAATAACATTAACAGCCTACTGTTTATTTTATGATTGAGATTTTAGTCCACTGAACTCTGGAAGCTGCAGGAGAATGTGTAAAACAGTAGGGCCTTTGAGACGCCCAGCTGTCATGATATATATTTAACACAGACGGCTCACAACAACAACAACAACCGTCTGCGAGGGAGCTCTCGTGATGAAGTGTACGAGTGCGTTCGTTTACGGCTTAATAATTGAGGAAAGTACTGAGTCCAGTCCATTTCCAAATGAGGCTGATGCTGACCTGAGATTATATTCCAGCACCATTAAAATTTAATACTACTAGCAACATAATGAGTCAAAGCGGCATAGACACAAATATTCTATGCCTGATTAGAAATCATACAATGGCGATTTATGTGATCATTAAACATCAAAATACTTAATATTGGATAAGATTTTAAATAAATACTGTTCTTTTGACATTTCTAATTATCAAAAAATACAACAAAATCACACAAAAGTGATCAATGGAAATCAAATGTATTAACCCACGGAAGTCTGGATTTGGAGTCACACTCAAAATTGAAGTGGAAAAACACACTACAGGCTGATCCAACTTTGATGTAATGTCCTAAAAACAAGTGAAAATGAAGCTCAGTAGTGTGTGTGTGGCCTGTATCACCTCCCTTAAATGCCTGGGCATGCTCCTGATGATGTGGCGGATGGTCTCCTGAGAGATCTCCTCCCAGATCTGGATTAAAGCATCCACCAACTCCTGGACAGTCTGTGGTGCAACGTGGAGTGGATGGATGGATCGAGACATGATGTCCCAGATGTGCTCAATTGGATTCAGGTCTGGGGAATGGACGGGCCAGTCCATAGCATTAATGCCTTCATCTTGCAGGAACTGCTGACACATTCCAGCCACATGAGGTCTAGTATTGTCTTGAATTAGGAGGAACCCAAGGCCAATGGCACCGGCATATAGTCTCACAAGGGGTCTGAGGATCTCATCTCGTATCTAATGGCAGTCAGGCTACCTCTGGCGAGCACATATCTAAAGTAATGCCACCCCAAACCATTACCGACCCACTGCCAAACCAGTCACAGGGCGCCAGTGGCAAATTTGCCAATTTTGGTGTTCTTTGGCAAATGCCAAACATTCTGCACGGTGTTGGGCTGTAAGCACAGCCCCCACCTGTGGACGTTGGGCCCTCATATCACCTTAATGGAGTCTGTTTCTGACTGTTTGAGCCGACACATGCACATTTGTGCCCTGCTGTAGGTCATTTTGCAGGTCTCTGGCAGTGCTCCTCCTGTTCCTTCTTGCACAAAGGCAGAGGTAGTGGTCCTGCTGCTGGGTTGTTCTCCTGATGTACTGACCTGTCTCCTGGTAGCGCCTCCATGCTCTGGACACAACGCTGACAGACACAGCAAACCTTCTTGCCACAGCTTGCATTGATGTGCATCCTGGATGAGCTGCACTACCTGAGCCTCTTGAGTGGGTTGTAGACTGCGTCTCATGCTACTACTACAGTAAAAGCACCGCCACTGCCAGCAAGTGACCAAAACATCAACCAAAAAGCATAGGAACTGAGAAGTGGTCTCTGGTCACCATTTGCAGAACCACTCCTTAATTGGGGGTGTCTTGCTAATTGCCTTTAATTTCCACCTGTTGTCTGTACCATTTGCACAACAGCATGTGAAATTGATTGTTAATCAGTGTTGCTTCCTAAGTGGGCAGTTTGATTTCACAGAAGTGTGATTGACTTGGAGTTAGATTGTGTTAAGTGTTCCCTTTATTTTTTTGAGCAGTGTATTTTCTTCTGTTATATAATATGTTCTCCTCAGATACAACAGTCCACCCACCTGTGTCAGAAACCCACCCCTATGAGGTGCTAGACCCTGGCAGCATGCCGCCAGGTTTGGGCTACACTTGCAAGATGGTGGATGGTGTTGTTCATGTGTACACGCAGAAGTAAGTCTTCTCCCTGTTTTCACAAAATTTTAAACAGTTATACATGATTTAAATATTTTTGTTTAATTAGACATAATCATTGGAATGTAGCGGTAGTTGTAACTTTTTGTCATTCTTTTCTTTCTTTTTTAATATATTTTTTCATGATGTCCATCAGTTCCTCAGAGCTAGATTTGACATACCCAGACCTGCAGGAATACATAGCTGATATGAACATGATGATGGCGCTCATCATCAACGGGCCAGTGTAAGTTGTCCTAAACACAGTGAGGTTTTTTTTTATGTTCTGATGCAGCAGAGTCAGGAAAAGATGATCAAATTACTGATTGAAATTTGAAATTAAGTACTGATTACTTGATCCCTGAGTGGGCTCCTTTGCATGATTGAAATCATTATGCACTGAACCTCAGTTCGAACCCGTGGATGAAGTGTAAAAATAAACTCATCCTCACTGAGATAAAGACCTGTAATTAATTTGTAATCTGAATAGTGTCACGAAGCTGAAGAAGTGGCAAGGTCTGATTAAATTTGACCCCAAAAATAACCAGAACTGGTCTGATCTGCATACGGTTTGGCATTTCATTTTTCAAACAGGAAATCTTTCTGCTATCGCCGGCTGCAGTACCTCAGCTCCAAGTTCCAGATGCACATTCTTTTAAACGAGATGAAAGAGTTGGCAGCACAGAAGAAAGTCCCGCACCGTGATTTCTACAACATCAGAAAGGTCTGCTGTTCGTTGAAAAAGTTCGTTGAAGTTTGTTAAATGTATTTGTGGTTGTCCAATTATTTGATCAATCACTATTGACCTTTGATATCTTGACCCTCAGGTGGATACACACATCCATGCCTCGTCCTGTATGAATCAAAAACACCTGCTGCGCTTCATTAAAAGAGCCATGAAGAAATATCCAGGTGAAATCGTCCATGTAGAACAAGGCCGAGGACAGACTCTATTAGAGGTGTTTGAGTGCATGAACCTCACAGCCTTTGACCTCAGCGTAGACACTCTGGATATGCATGCGGTAAGAACTGTAGAGGTAGTTATACACATCCCATAAGTGCTTAGGAAAATACTTTCTTCACCAGAAATAAGACATAATAAATGGAAGAAGAAGAATATAAACCGAATATACACTTCAATTGTGAATACAAATGTTTGGGGTCGATAAAACTTTTTTTGAAAGAAATATCTCACATAGAAAAAACTGTAAAAACTGTGTAATATTATTGTGTAATTATTATATTACTACAATTTTATTCTATAAGTTACATTTTAGCATCGTTCCTTCAGTGTCACATGATCCTTCAGAAATTATTCTAATATGCTGATTTGGTTCTTAAGAGACATTATTATCAGTGTTGATAATTTGTTTGTATTATCAGCAGTTGAGTTCCTTTTTTGTGGAAGTAGAGTTTAAAACATTTATTTAAAATAGAAATATTTCATGCTATACTAAATGTCTTTGCTGTAATCTTTGTCCAATTAATGTCATTATTAAATCTATGTTTTAATTTCTTCTGAAAAACATTACCGACCACAAACTTTTGAACTTCTTGTAGACTTAATTAAAACCTCAATAAAGGGACTATTAACAAAAATATGACCATAAAAGAGCAGAAAATTGAAATAACAGAATCATGAAATTATTTTAAAATAACGTAAAGTTAACTTCGAGTTGTTTCACAGTAGATGCCAGGAAAAATGTTTGGTGGGAGTTCCAAACTTCATGCGTTTGTGTGGGATCTAGGACACTCTCACTACAAATATGTTGCACAGAGTTGCAGATGCAGTTGCACAATCTCAGTGGGTTTACACTTAAGTGAGAACTGAATAAGCTGATGAATGACCTGTTGTTTTCTACTGAAAACATACTGTGGCTCTAAGTGAATGCTCTACAATGCTAAACACTGTTTAATGGGTCCCTAAACCATGTGAATCAAAATCTTTACTAAAAGAGACTCTTCCCCAAATTGTATGTGGAAATAACATAGCAACATTGAA
Source organism: Enteromius viviparus (assembly GCA_032353835.1). Lineage (NCBI taxonomy): Eukaryota > Metazoa > Chordata > Actinopteri > Cypriniformes > Cyprinidae > Enteromius > Enteromius viviparus. The sequence continues at coordinate 20,359,252 of JAUCNO010001758.1, forward strand.
TAAATAGATTTGGAAGGGAAGATTGTATTGAAAATACTGTTTCTTTCTTGTAGGACCGTAACACATTTCATCGCTTTGATAAATTTAACTCCAAATACAACCCCATTGGAGAGTCCATCCTCCGAGAAATCTTTATCAAGACTGACAACCATGTTGAAGGGAAATACTTTGGGCACATAATCAAGGTATCGACTGCATACAATCTTTAAGTTTATATGATAAACATATAGTTTCATTTGGTAAAGTGCGCCCCCTGCTGATTGCATGTTGGTGCATTTCAGGAGGTGATGGCAGACCTGGAGGAGAGCAAATATCAGAACGTGGAGCTGCGACTCTCCATCTACGGCCGCTCACGAGATGAATGGGATAAACTGGCTCAGTGGGCCGTCAAACACAAAGTTTATTCAGATAACGTGCGCTGGCTGGTGCAGGTGCCCCGGTTATTGTGAGTATTGATTATTAGAAGTATCAATGTAAAGTGCCAATTTATTATCTCATGTCTACAGTAGGCCTAAATCTTTGATCAGATTAAAAAAAATACAAATATTTACACTCTTGTTTAAAATTTGTTTTTTTTTTTATATTTATTTTTTATGTTTTAAAATAGTTTATTCCTGTAATGGCAAAGCTAAATTATTTTTAGAAGCCATTACTCCAGTCTTCAGTGCCACAATTAAAACCCTCACCGAAATAAAAATGTTGTTTCCTCTACAGTGATGTGTACCACACCAAAAAGCAGCTATCTAACTTCCAGGAGATGCTAGAGAACATCTTTATGCCTCTATTTGAAGCCACAATCAACCCCAGCAGTCACCCAGAGCTTCATCTCTTTCTGCAACATGTGAGTGAACATTTAATAATGTATTAAAATGATATGTACATATGCTTCTAAGAAGTGGAAACATATTTGATTTCGTATTCCCTTTTCCCATTGGTTAAAGATCTGGCCTGGAAACCCATAGATTCAAACCCATAACTGGTTCATGTATTACTGTACCTGTAAAAAAACGTTGTTGCTTCACAAGCTGCTTCAGATAAGGAAGAGTCTGCCAGTAAAGTTTAACCTTTGTAGTTAAATCAAACAAGACGCTTCACTCCACAAAACACATCCCTATTTATCATTTATATAATAAAATTGGACTGTCAGCAAGTATGACAAGACTGAATGTTGATGTGCCTTTCAGGTCGTGGGGTTTGATAGTGTTGATGATGAGTCCAAACCTGAGCATCACATCTTTAACCTGGACAGTCCAAAACCTGTGAACTGGACGGAGGAAGACAATCCTCCTTACTCATATTATCTGTACTACATGTATGCGAATATGACTGTACTCAACCACCTGCGCAGGTATTTGATGCATCCAAGTGAAGTTTGCTTACCACAATGCATTATATTATTTAAGGTAAAAAAAGTGTATGCATTTTATGCTGATTCAGATTTTCTTTTTTGAAAGATGTTAAACCCAATGTGTTTTAGCTCTAGGACTGTGATTAAACGTCAGCTCTTTCTACAACAGGCAAAGAAACTTGAATTGGTTTGTTTTGCGTCCACACTGTGGAGAGGCTGGGCCTATTCACCACCTCGTGTCTGGATTTATGCTGTCAGAAAATATTTCCCATGGCCTGCTTCTGAGAAAAGTAAAGAATCTCTACATACTTTAACTGACTCATGGTTATCCTTGTGCTTCTTATCGTTCTGTGCTCAGATGCAAAGAATGTTTTTATGATTGTTTTGTATCAGCCCTGCCATATGTGTTAATATCACACCTTTACATAACAAATGCTTTTTTAAAAGGTGCCAATAGTCAACAGTCATTCCAATACTGATATCCTCTCTTCAGCCTTGACCTATAGTGGACAATTTTGTCTGAACAACACCATGTTTTTTTCACACTGGATATTTTAGAGCTAATTTTCTTATCTTAAGATCCACTGCAAACCGTCAAGTGCTTATCGTTCCACCCAGAGCTTTTAGAGCAAGATGTTTGTGTATTTTCCTCAGGCTCCTGTACTGCAGTATCTGTATTACCTGGCTCAGATAGGCATTGCCATGTCCCCGCTCAGCAACAACAGCCTTTTCCTCAGTTACCATCGAAATCCTCTGCCTGAGTACCTATCCAGGGGCCTCATGGTGTCTTTGTCCACTGACGACCCACTGCAGTTCCACTTCACAAAGGTTACAAGCCAAACTATACCATCAGATATTAAAATGTTTTGAATTCTCTGTTATTTCTTGAGTTAGGTCTTTAATGTGTTTGGCCTAATGTGTGTGTGATGGTTCAGGAGCCGCTGATGGAGGAGTACAGCATCGCTGCTCAGGTGTGGAAGCTGAGCTCATGTGACATGTGTGAGCTGGCCCGAAACAGTGTGCTCATGAGTGGATTTTCTCACCAGGTGCTCACATCTACACGTACATCTCTGTCAGGAATGGTAGAAGTCAATTTTATGTTGTTTAGTAAGATATACATCTTTCACTTTAATTTCTTTTAGTTTTTAATGAATACATTTATTTTGAAATGATGCATTAATTGATTGAAAGTAATATTACTTAATATTGTAATATTTATTTTCATTCTAAAACATTTAAATAGTGGTTTCTAGCTGGTGTGTCGAGACCCAAATATTAATTATAAACAGTACTTTATTCCTCAATGAAACATTCTGCTTTTTAAAAGGGAGGATAAAATAGTTCTCATATCTCTTGTTGTTGTGGCAACCAATAAGATTTTGCATCCAAACACAACAGTATATTGGCACACGTTTATCTGTCTCTAGTCAGATTACAGTAGTTAAAAACTAGCATAAGCAGATTGCATAACATGATCTCATTCTCTAAAGCCCTGACCAATACTACAGTATGTAAAAGAAAATATGACTCGGTTTACTTTACATTATATATGGCTTATTTTGCATTGAGGATACGGCTATGGTAAAACACAGTTTTACTACTGTGCATCCTGAAGCCAAACCACTGATGAAGAAATCAAATGTGACTAATGCATGCAGATGTCTTGTGTCCAGGTGAAAAGCTATTGGCTGGGGCCACATTATCTCAAAGAGGGGCAGGAGGGCAACGACATCAGACGCACTAACGTTCCAGACATTCGAGTGGCATATCGTTTTGAGACGCTGTGTGAGGAGCTGAATCTGATCACCCAGGCTGTGCGCTCTGAGGAGCTGGAGACGGGTGAAGAGCAGGGCTCCCTGTGCATGGGTGCAGGATCGGCCAGACGTTAGCTCTCAATTATTAACCAGTATAGAATGTGAGTGAAAGGTTTGCTAGAGGTGCTGTTTTGGTTGTGAAGTGCAGGTTTAAAGGCCTCACTGCTTGGAAGCAAAAAGAATTTGCACAAAGGAAATGCCAATGTTGTGTTTGACAAAAGCACACAAACATTTTCAGAAACTGGAAACACTTACAGTGTCTGTGAACTCCTGATATCCAGTCAAGCATCAGGAAACCCCAGAAATCTCCCCCTTTGTTACTGTGGACCTTACACTGTCCTTAACCAGTCCAGCATAAAGATCATTAAAATGGTTTACACTATCATAGATGATAAACATTTGGTGTCGCTTGTACACTTGCTCTGAATGCTAACAGCCATAAACATTTGTTCTTTGGCTACAGTGTGTGAGCTCAAGTACCTACACATCTCTGCCATGAGCCGTCAACATCCTGTCATTTTTAAATGGATTTTTATCTCCTTTATATTCTTGATTTTAACCGATTCTGTTCTAATACGTTTATTATTGTGATTATTATTTATTTTTTAGTGGTTGTATCCTTTGTCGTTTGGCCATTTTTATGTGTGTCTGTAATTGAATAATTGTTAGTGCTATTTATTGTAAATTAGACTTGATAGCATCAAAGTGAAGTTTATTTTTCCGCTGTATTCTGTATCTCAAAAATAAAATATAATTCTGAAAGCCTGTGAATTAAAAAATTTGAATATGTACTGTTTACTGTATCTTTTTTTCAAAGCAGAAGTAAGCTGTTTCTTGGGAATGTGCAACACTTACATAACAGAGTAATCAGTGAAACTATTTTTGCTACAAACCAGTGCAAACTGTGCTTTTGACAAGTTTTCCCCCCTGTGCCCTTTGTCTATCTAGTGTTAGGGCTGTAATTTTGTGCATTAAAGCATTGGATTTATAATAATTTGCAAGTTGGATCACATTGCAGTTTGGTGCAGATTATATATATATATATATATATATATATATATATAAAACACATATGTCTTCCGGTGTTTCTGAAAATCTGGGACAAGGATCAAGCATTACTATTTATTTTTTTTACAAAAAAATAAATAAATCACTAAGTGTTAATACAAATCGAATGCTGAAACATTAATACTTAAATCATTATGATTATTATGGTACATGATATATGTATAAATGCTGTATATTCGCTCAAAACTAGTTTAACACCTCATAAAAATATAATAAGAGTATGTTGACCTTTTGGTCCAAATAAGATGTTTTTTCCCCTCCCTGATAAAAAAACTAAAACACAATGCACAATTCTTAAAATAAAAGGAAAACTTTATTTCTTTACTACATCTTATTTAGTATCATGATAGAGTACTTATTTCCTGAAGGAACATTAGTTTTGTGGGTGTACTATCTCTTTAACTCGAAACCACTCAGAGCCCACGTGCGCGCACACGCCCCTTCCTCCATTCCGCGGCTCTCCTCCTCATTTCGAAGCACAACGGTGCACACTTTTGTTGCAAAAATGGCAATGAAATTGGCATATTGGGATATTCGTGGGGTAAGAAACAGTCGTGATTTTTGCAGTCCTATTTTATAAACATTTTGCATAGTTATTAATGATTCACATTCACTTACTTTGCCAGTTTTGTTTCATAAGTGTGTGACGCAGTCATCGCAGAAGAATAGAATCACAGTCAGTGTGTTTGCCACTTCTAAAAAGTCGAGAGAAATAAACCGGGCCGTCAGTCGGCAAAATTTGATTAAGTTACGCTAACGTTAACGTTACTGGTTTAGATTATATCGTCTGATGTTACCCTGACCTGAAACTTACAAACTATTTGTTATGGTTGTTTGTTTAGTCTATTCTTTATTTTAACGTTTTGTTGTTTTTTTTTTAACTAAAAAGCAATCGTTGAAACTGATGAGCTTTTGTTGTTTAGGGGGTGTTTGCTCGCCAAACCTACAGGTTCTAAGGTTATTTTACTATTAACGTTAATGTTATGTCAGTTAACGTTTATCTCCCGCTGCTTGGGTTTGGTTACACCCCAATATACAAAATTAAGGCACTTGCTGTGTTCTTTGAGTTCATAAGAGCTACAGTAAACACAAAAGCACGGTAACTTTGGGTAAAAAAGTCTAGTTTTCTTAAGTGGCAGGACAAAATCTTGCTCCGTGTTTCGTTTCCTTGTAACGTTACTTGGCGGAAACTGGTAAAAATGTCGAACGAGCGTTTAAGATTATGTTTCAAACTTTTTGAAAAGCGATAATAAAGCATAATAGAGTGAGATGTTATATAATTTTAGGCTTATGAATATTATTTAAAATATATGTATTTTACTCTAAAATTGCTTGAAAGTAAAAGCCATACATCTAAACAAGTTGTGTTGCACGGTTGAAGTCTCTAAAAAATAAGTTTATTTATTTTATTATTATTATTATTTTTATTTTTATTTTTTTTTACAAAATATTGTACCAAAAGTTTCCACTAGATTTCATTTGCTTCCCATTAATTTCCAGTGTGGTCATTTTTGACTTTTTCTTTAAAAACTCAAATGGCACCAGAAAGTTAAACCAGTTTTATTCTATTATTTGTCGAATCACCTTTCTAATATGAAAATAAGAACGTCAACCCAGGGTTTAGAAATATGCTGTGTGAAATATGAACCCTCAGTTAATCATTTCAAGATTGAAAAACATTTTGCAGCTGCTGGAATTATTTATGCAGAATGTTATAGATATCTTTTCCTCTGATTACAGCTTGCTCAACCAATCCGTCTGCTGTTGGAATACACTGGCACTAAGTATGAGGACAAATTATATTCTTGTGGTGAAGGTAAGTGATGATTATTATAACATACAGTAGCAGACACAGTCATATTGTCCATATAAAAGCACATTGAGTTGATTCTATATTCTTGCCTGCAGCTCCCAACTATGACAAAAGCTGTTGGTTTAAGGAGAAAGAGACACTTGGGATGGACTTTCCTAATGTAAGTTACATAGTTACACACATATTATTGTTCAGTATAACATGCAATAACTAACTCGTCATTCACCAGTTGCCCTACCTAGAGGATGGAGACACGAAAGTTGTCCAAAGCAATGCCATAATGAGATACATCGCCCGCAAACACAAGCTCTGTAAGTACTTTATAAATTTATACCTTATAAAAAAAGGTTCTCACTGAAAATAGCCATCCAAGTAATGTTAGACTTCTCTTTGTATGTTTCTAGGTGGGGAAACTGAAGAAGAGCAGGTGAGAGTTGACATTTTGGAAAACCAGTCAATGGACTTCCGCAATGGTTTTGTTCAGCTCTGCTATGGAGACTTTGTGAGTAATTGCTTATATAGAAATATGTGCAGCATTGAAGAAATTGGCAACTAACATTATGAATTCACTTGTTAATTGATACCACAAATGATTTTCTATTTGATTTCAGGACAAAAACAAGTCATGCTACTCTGACAAACTACCAGCGACGCTAAAACAGTTCTCTAACTTCCTTGGTGAGAGGAAGTGGTTTGCCGGGGACAATGTAAATAAGCATAATATTTGGAAGCACTTTATTTTGTCCAGTATATCCAATAAAATGAGTTGTTTGACATCCGCATCCCATTTTCTCATCCTGTAGATCACATTTGTGGACTTCATCATGTATGAGTTGTTGGATCAGCATCGTATGTTTGACCCAGCGTGCCTGGATGGCTACAAAAACCTGAGATGTTTCCTTGAGCACTTTGAGGTCTGGGTTCAGCTTTTGTCATATTAAATGATTTGATAGTCTCACCAAAGTCAGTGGTTCTCAACTTGTAACTGTTATGAATTGTGTTCCCTATCAGAATCTTGAGAAGATTGCAGAATACATGAAGTCCAACAAGTTCATAAAAACACCCGTGAACAACAAGATGGCCAAATGGGGAAACAAGAAGGAGTGAAACTGACCAGATTGTTTCTTGATAAAGCATCATTAGGTGTAACATCATCTGCTTTGGTTATAAGGTCAATGCAGTTAAACTGCACACTGATAATCTTTTTGGGACTGATATTTTAAGCCTTTCAATAACTAACAAAGTGATACAGTTATCATTAGTATTGATTATAAAAGCATTATAAAACAATCAGAATTCTTAGTTGTTGTCTGTAGACAGTGCAAGCACTTTGGCTTAAATTGAAAAAGTTTAGATGAGTGTCGCACTTTGATTTTTGATGCCATCAAAAGAAAAGAAGCATTTTTATTGTTTTTTTTTTTGTGTGGATCTCACTATTTGGATTGTGATTCTACATTTGAAATAAAGCATTAAATGCATTACCTTATTTTGACCCAATAAACCACAGCACTGTTTTGTTCACTGTTCAAAATTATTATTTTTAATCTTTGGGGAAACCTGTGTTTGTATTTTGAATGCATATGCAGTTATGACTATTGGTAAATATAATTAAACATGACTGAAAATTATGCTGTATTGTTAATTTTTTTGGTAATGTATTTTTAAAAAAATGATGATTAAGGGAATTTTGGATTTGTTTTCCCTCCTATTTATATTTAGGTGAAACGGAGCCATGGCTGTATATTGCAATGCTCACAATCCCCCTGCAGCGCTCAAAATTGTGAATATGAATGGGAATGTATTTCAGAGAATTTCTAGGGGTGCAAATAATTGTGTCCAATGTGTATTTGAGAAAAACATTTATAATGATATTTGCCCTCAATTTAAATTCTTATCATCCAATGAGAGGTTAGATTATTTTGTTTATTTTAAAATAATCTTAAAAGTTTTTTGTGTTTATGTATAAGTATATATAAATATACAGTGTCCAGCAAAAATTAGTATACCCTTGAAGAAAAATCGGCTTGCAAGTTAAGCAGAGTTGTCAAAGTCATTAGAAAATCAAACTTGTGTGAGTGTTTCCCGGGACACCATATAAGACACTACAAAGAGTGGCATGCATGGATGTCATCCACAAAGGAAACCACTGGTGGAAAAAGCCTGTCTAGAATTTGACAGAGCTCATGTTGACCAAGATGAAGCCTGTTGGGACTCCTTTCGCAAGCCGTTTTAACATTTTAAACGCACTAGTATCTATTTTCATGTTACTAGTACTTAATACTAGTATATTTTCCATGAAGTTCTAGTGCTAATTCTTTAGGTACTAGTGTCTTTTTTAAAGTTACTAGTACTTTTTTATTAGATACTAGTACTTATTTATACTCTCCTTGTTAAGACAAAATAAAACTAGTTCTTATTCTTTTGTTACTAGTAACTTTTTAGACCAGCGATATCCTGAACTTAATAGATACTAGTACTTTTCAATTTGCATTTCTGCCCAGTATGCTACTCATATGTTAAATATTAATGAACAAGCAACATAGGCTATAGGAGAGAGATTAGACAGGATACAGAAGCAAAGATATGGATGTAATTTTTTTTTTTTAGGAAACACATATTTTTGTTGTACTTTTGTAAACTTGTTTCATAACATGCTAGCCTAATTTATTGGTCATCGAGCGACCTCTAGTGACCGACTGAAAATGAGACACGAATTATATTGTCTATTATTTTTCTATTTTTCATCCAGTAAAAACAATAAATATCATATCAAGTTTGTACATTACATTGTTTTTTAATTTTTTTTTTTTTTTTTTTGTATTTGTATTGTATTTTGAGTGTGGCTAGTTATATAGTAATTAGTTAGGTTAAAAGTTAACTGCTTTACCCTAAAGGAAAACTCTCCTGGCTTGAGTTTGCCGGTAAAAACAACACCACCTTGGGCTTCTACACTTGAATTGTATTGTTTTATGCAGTTAAGCAACTTCTTAGCGGGGAATTAATAGCTAAATCACTAAGTTCCAATCTGGGGCCAGTTGCATTAGTCTTCATGTTAAGACAGTGTCAGAGCTAGTCTGACCAACTAGCAGTTAGCCAAGAGTAATCTGTTTTATCTTTTGTATTTACCTTAGACTAATATATATATTTTATGTAACTTCATTTTAAAAAACTGTGACCCCAGTATGTAAACTGATTGAAAAATGATTCTTACTGCCTGATAGTTACTTTCAGAAAGTAAACTAGCATGATTAGCATGTTGCAGAAAGTTACTTTCAGAAAGTAAATTAACAGATACAGAAATGCTAAATAAATGTTGGAAGAGCTCAAGAATAACATGTGCTGAAGTCTGTAAATGAAGTTAAACATGGATGTTTTCAGTAACTGCTTTAAATGAAAAAGAAAAAGAAAGAAAAAATTGTATAATTTCAGATTTGCTAACATGTCCTCTGAGTACCAAAGGATGTGAAGACACCGATGGGCAAGGATTGATGTATTAATGGATCTGTATAGCAGTACAAGGAGATTTATTTTCACACCAGCAGTTTTCCTTTCAATAGTTCACGCTTACCTCGTAGTAAAATGAAAAGCGAATTTGGCGTGCTGTCTGGGGAGCAAAGCCGGGAGAACAGCGAACTCTGAACCCTAATGATTACAACCCTAGTGTGGGTAAGAATTCGGCGTTCGACTCGGTTCTGTCCTGCCCCCCAAAGAAGCTTGAGAGGACAGCAGCCAAATTCGCACCCCCCAAAAGAGCATGGAGAGAGGGTGCTGGACGAAAGTTTTTTTTTTTTACACTAAAAACAGCTGGGCAGGATGGTCAGAGACCTGTTGGAAAAAACAGAGACAAATTTAGAGCAAGGTAAAATTGTAGTAGATGAAAAAAAAGAGGACTCAAGGGAAGGTTTGGGCGGGAGTTTTTGGGCTAGTGGAAAGGTATGGTTAGGGAAGCCTCTGCGGAGGCGGGCGAAACCTTAATGAAGGAGATGAGCCTTCAGAAAGGGGGATAGAAGAGAAAAGACCTCTGCGGAGGTAGGGAATTGGGAAGCCTCTGCGGAGGCGGGCAAAACCTTAATGAAGAAGGTGAACCTTCAAGAAGGGGGATAGAAGAGAAAAGACCTCTGCAGAGGTAGGGAATGGGAAGCCTCTGCGGAGCCGGGCGAAACCTAAATGAAGGTGATCAGCCTTCAAGAAGGGGGATAGAAGAGAAAAGACCTCTGAAAAGACCTAGAAAAAGAGGTAGGTTGAGGGGGAGAGAGGTTGAGAAGAGAGGTAGAAGTGGAGGGAGCCTGAGGAAGGGATGAAATGTCCATGCTGAAGGGGCCCTGGTTGCTGAGATTATGTGGAAGCAGGAAAATTAATGTTAGTGAAACTGTTAATATTGGATGAAGTGGATGGTTAAGATGAGATTTGAGGGGCAGGAGGCCAGTTTGCCAGTAGATTCAGCAGAGTTTGGTGGAGTTGTTCGGGGGTGATACTGTTGAGCCAGCTGTTGAGCCGGCGTCTGGAGCAATGGCGGAGCGGGTAGGAGATCCTCGGCGGCTGGAATGGCAGAGAGAAGACGGTGGAGCTGGAGTGAAATGGGAAGCAGTTTTTTGGAGTCTTTTCTTCGGCGGAGTAGCGGGAGGAGAGGCGTCTGGAAGGTGAGTGTTGAGCAGTTTAAGTAAGTCTATTTTGGTTGCTTTCCGAGGGTAGTTTATGCTGGTAGAGGAGAGGGTCTGTCGAAGGGAAATGATAGTCCATTTTGTTGAAGATGAGCGGGCAGAAGTGTAGGAGGAAGCCGGAGAGTTAGGAGGAAGTCTGCTTGGCGGAGGTGAGCGAGATCGTGTTCGCTTAGCCGATGCGCTAGTTAGCCGAGTAGGCCTGCGGCCTCTGCTTGAGCCCGCGATCTCGAGTGGAATAGGCGGCGGGGCGGCTTGCTGGCTTGCCGGGTTAGGAGCCGGAGTAGCTTGCTGGCTGGTTGGATTAGCAGCCGGTGTAGCCTGCTGGGTAGTTGGTTTTGGAGCGGTACAGTATGCGTCCTTCAGGTCTATCGCTGCAAACCAATCGTGGGGACGGACGCACTTGAAGATGCTTTTCTACGTTAACATTCTGAACGGAAGCCGGTGAAGTGCTCGTTGGCCGCCATGGCGTGTACCGCAGACGCAGCGTCTCCGCAGGCCGAATAAGCACTGCTGATCAGGGTCGAAGAGTATGAGCTTCCACACAATTCAGTTCCCCCTCCGTGGCCCGGGCAAGCATAGCCACTAACTCTCGGTTGGTATCCGGCACAGTGGAGCGCCCAGTGGATGCCGCACCAGCGGGAACTTCATCCCCAGAGCTTGACTCTCCTTTCGATGCAGCGCCCAACATCTGTTCATCGGGGGAGCACCAAAGGTGAGAGCTGGTGCCCCTTGCGGGGGACCATACTGCCCCCTTGGGAGCTCCAGCAGTAGCGGAGCGCTGGTGGAAGGAGGAGCCCTCAAAGGGAAATTCATCACCCTCACCATTAGACCAGTCCGCTTTAATCGGCACGAGCCCCAGACCGCAGCAGTGGAACAGGCACCCTGCCCCCTTTCAGGAACACAAATTTATTTTTTGAACTCTAGAATTATTTGGATTTTGTAAAGCTTTTATTGAGACTGTTACCATGTTTTAGAAGGGAATTAATAGCTCAGTGATTGTGAACTTTGACATCCATCGTGGAGTCAGACAGGGCTGTCCAATCTCCCCAGTTTTATTTATTTTAGCCATAGAGTTACTCTGTTTAAGAATCACCCATGATAATAATTTGAAAGAAATTCTTGTATTGGATAGGGAGATCAAAATTGCAGGTAGCAGATGACACTACGCTGTTCTTGAAAGACAAAAAGCAGCTACTAAAAGCTCTGGAATTAGTTGAACATTTTTCTTGTGCCACAGGTCTAAAACTTAACATGTCGAAGTGTGAAATTATGTCAGTTCATGATATAGATGATGTACTTTTTTTTTTTTTTAGTGTAAAATATTTAGGAATTCATATCACAATAAATGTAATTTGTAGACATTTTGTAGTCCGGCGACCTGCTGGTAGAGATAGAAACATGGATTAGTGGATTGGGTAAGAAAAGCAAGCAAAAAAATATAAACATATGGGGTATTAAATGGGCGTGGGCGTGAATCACAACCACTGTGAAGGTAGGGTGGCTGTCTCTGCAGAGGCATGAGGGGAGGAAGAGTTGGGGTAGCTTTGGGATGAAGAACTTCTGCGGAGACAGAGAGGGAAAGAGAGGTGGGAAAGCTTTGAGATAAAGGACTTCTGAGGAGACATGAAGGGGGAAGCTTGACATAAACAACCTCTTTGGAGATGGGAAGGAGAAAAACCTTTGCGGAGGCAGAGGTAGGAAGCCTCTGCAGAGGCGGGACGGGGTGGGAAATTAGTTAAACAGTTCCAGTCAGTAAATAATATATGTTCCGTTTCTGACAACAGGAACCGTTGGCTAAATAAATCAATGGCTAAATAACTCAATGAAACCTGAAAGTTGAGTGAATGGGTGTATAAAATACATTACGTGACCATGGAGAAGTAAAAAAATAGAGATGCCGTGCTACTTGTGATTGAGAAGTGGCAAAGCTGGGCTTTGTTTTGCTTCCGGGGCTGAGGAAATGGCGGAGGGGCCGGCGAGTGGTAAGTAATGTGAATTACTTAACTTGGATTGCTTTGGCGGATGCCAAATTCAGGCTGGCTGGGCTGGAAGGGGAGCTGGGTCCTCTTGATCGAGCTTGGACGCGTATTCAGAGTTTGTACAGCTTGGCCCAAATGCGGTGTGCTAATGCACAAAAAGATGGCGTCTCGCTGGGAAAGTTGCTGCTAGCTGTTGGCTCTCGTGGAGGCTCAGAGGGGCTGAGCTGAGGGTTGAGCTTGAGTGGTAGCAGGTTGTTGGAAGGCAGGCTGAGGAATCGGCAGGCTGAGGAATCGGGTCCTCACGGATGAAAGCAGATGAGTCAAAGTAAAACGTTGTATTTGTAGGATGTGTCTTCAGTTGTGCGATTCCAAAGAATGCACGAAAGACGAGATGCGGAAGTAAGGGAAACAGGGTTATTTATAGTAGGGAGGAAGGATTTGATTGGGTATGTGTAACAAAGGGGATTGATTAGATAATGCGATGCCAGCTGTGATCAATTCGTCTAGCGCTCCTCCTTTGTTGTTTGCAAAACATTCACTTGTCAGCGATAAAACTAAGGAAGTTAATAAATTATTTTTGGATTTTATTTGGAAAAATAGACCCTACAAATTAAAAAGAGAAGGGCTTGTTAATCCGAGGAGCGAAGGTGATCAGAATTTTTTGGACTTAATACTGATACAGTAAATAATAAGCGATGCCTTAAAAATCCAATGTCATTATGTTTTTTTATTCCAAATAAGATCTTTGACCAACTTGGTTTCTTACCTTTTTTGTTAAAACATAATTTCTTCTCCAGTACATTACCTATTTCCTTATCCAATTTTCATCAACAATGCCTTCTTTCGTGGAAATTCGTTCAATTTCGTGCTTTATTCATTGCTTCTCACCCCACAAAGTTATAATCTAGAATAATGCAGAAATAACTGTCAGAAATAGGTCTCTTTTTTATTTTTTATTTACAGACACCACACCTCTCCAGTGGATGGCCCGGGCCAAGGATACAAATGCCCGCGTAACCAGATGGTTCCTGACACTCCAGGACTTCCACTTGATGTGCAACCCCAAAAAGCCTCGTACCTGGGTCTTCGTCGTTGGTTGGGCTGCATCCCGGACGGCTTGGACTTTCTTCTCCTGGGGCTTTACCAGCCCCCGGCCGATGACGAAGCCAGGGTACTTCACTTCAGACTGGGCTAGGTGGCATTTTCGGGGGTTGGCGGTGAGTAAAGACCTCCTGAGCTCAGACAGAACCCTGCAGAGACGTTCCAGGTGATCCTCCCATGCCTCCGAGTGGATTACAACATCGTCAATGTAGGTGGCGGCGTACTCCTTGTGTGGGCGGAGGATCACATCCATGAGCCACTGGAACGTGACCGGTGCCCCGTGGAGGCCGAAGGGAAGGGTCCGGTACTGCCAATGCCCTGAAGGTGTGGAAAAGGCCATTTGGCGTCCTCGGCGAGCGGTACCTGCCAGTACCCTTTTGTTAGGTCTAGCGTCGTGATGTACCGGGCCCTTCCCAACCGTTCCAGCAGCTCATCCACTCGGGGCATGGGGTAGCCATCAAATTGGGAGAGCTTGTTGAGGCGTCGATAGTCATTGCAGAAGCACAGGGTTCCATCTGGCTTCGGGACCAGGACTATCGGGCTGGACCAGGGACTACGGGATGGTTCAATTACCCCCAGCTTGAGCATCTGTTGTACCTCTGCCTCCACACCTGCCGACGGGCCTCTGGAATACGATAGGGCCGCTGCCGGACGATGACTCCTGGGTCTGTTATTATGTGGTGCTGGAGGACTTCTGTATGCCCTGGGGTCTCTGAGAACACATCCTGGTACTGACTGACCAGGTGCCTCAGCTCCGCTTTCTGGACGGCCGAGGGATGGGGATCCATGTCGACAACTGCGGACTGGGGAAGCGCGAGTGCTGCCACCTGGTCCCGGTCCCCGACCCACCGCTCCAGAAGGTTGATGTTCCTCCACAGTGTAGGGGCCCTGCCACTGGGCCAGGAATTTGCAGGCCGCACTAGGGACCAGGACCATCATTCGGTCCCCCGGATGGAACACCCGCGGTTGGGCCGCCCGGTTGTAGTGGCGTTGCTGGGCTTGCTGGGCCTGGACCAGGTGTTCCCGGACTAATGGCATGACTTTGTCAATCTTGGCTCTCATGTCCTTAACATGCTCGATGACGGATCGGTGTGGTGCCGGCTGTTGCTCCCAGGCTTCTCTGGCGATGTCCAGGAGGCCCCAGGGCTGGCGTCCGAACAGCAGCTCGAACGGGGTGAAGCCGGTGGAAGCCTGTGGCACTTCTCGGATTCAGAACATGACATACGGGAGGAGCTGGTCCCAATCTTTATGGTCCTCGGACGCCACCCGCCGGAGCATCTGTTTGAGGGTTTTGTTGAAGCGTTCGACCAGTCCTTTCATCTGGGGGTGGTACACTGAGGTACGGATCTGGTCGATTTTCAGCAGCCGGCACAGGTCAGCCATTAGCCGGGACATG
>JAUCNO010001758.1:20393868-20419472 GCA_032353835.1 Enteromius viviparus
ATGGCGTGTTTACATGAATCATTTTTATTCCGATCAGGTTTTTAATCCGATTACATATGCCCATGTAAACGTGGCTAGTGAAATAACGACTACCTGAACTCAATTCCAGCAACGGCATGCACACATTAGACTGGAAAAACACACAAAAATCAAATGATGATGATTTACTCCAGGAAGTCTGATGAATAAGGAACTGCTAATTGAGTCAGAACGAGCCTCAAAAAACACGTTTTTTATTACGGTTGCTTTCTGCTGCGGCAAACTCTCTAGCAAAACATCAGCACATCAGAGACATCTCAAACTTGTTTTATTACATCTTAAATAACAGTACATTTTAATATAGTATCTATGTTGCATCCAGCTTTCTGTGGTACACCGACAGACTGAAATTAAATACAAAAGGTGAGATAGGGAGTGCTGAGATCTACAGTTATTAATGAAGAGAGAAAATAAGGGGAATCCATTTTAATTGAACTGCAATTAATCTTTACTGGTGGCAGCACACACAAATACATCACAATTATTGTACATTATCGCAGAGAAAGGAAAAAAACAAAAACAATTTAAAAAAAAGAAAAGAAAAAAAGTCACAACTATTAAAGAAAGTGCATCTGTTTACAGTGAAAAAAAAACAGAAGACTCTGCCATGTCAGATGCCATTTCAAAACGTTTTGAAGAAAAGTTAAGAGTTTCTCGCGATTCTCCGATCGAACGTTTTGATTTAGAAAACACACGCAAAGGTTTTTCGAGCGTCTCAAACGGGACTTTTCGCAACTATCGTTTTTAATTCGGGACAATTTCAGGAAGCATGGCCATGATTTACAGGTCGTCTGCAGTAAGTATGCCATTCTCCCTCACGATTTCTCACACAGGTGCATAGCTTCGCCAGTAAAAGTAAAGGATGTATGCACAGCATGTCTAAAACATCTGGAACCGACAATGGTCAAAATGTCTCAGTTTCGTATCGGTTTCGCCGTCCCGGTGGAGGTAAGTGGGCCTAAAGACGTCAGCGCCTGTTTAAGCAAATTCTACAGCATGCGACTACGTTAATTCATGGCAGATGAAATAAAACGCTTAACTTAAAAATTTCAGAATTATCATTATTTTCAGACATTGATTTGTACAACATTTCATTCACATAGTAGTAACTGTATTTCCAAGCACAGACAGGGCTATCTGTTCTTTCTCTGGAACTGGGCTAAAAAGAACGAAAAGGAAAAAAAAGCTTTCGGTTTTTTCCAAGCACCGATCCCGACACCACTGAAAAAAAAAAACCTAAACACTCCCCGCCCGACCTCCCCAACGCCCGCCGACCAAAACCATCCCAAAAATCGTAATTGAAGCCAAAAGCTCGAAGGAACGTATAAACGTAAGACCAGAAGATAAGCTAAGGGGTTAGTCTGAACTGTTTTTAATCAGATGAAAGAGAATTGTATTTTTTGCGAGTTTTTCCCCCACTTTTTTTTTTTTTTTTACTTTTTTTGTGCATTTTCTACATTAAAATTAGCATTCAATGTGATTAACGGCATGTGCTTGGTTAGTTAACGCTTAAAACGTTAGTCAAGTTTCTTATTGTGCAAACAAAGCTGTGACGAGACTGGAAAGAAACATTAGCTAGGATATAATGCTGCATTCGCGTGCAAGTCGGATACCCATATTTACAACGGCCATTCGTAGATAAATGAAGCGAGTACCTCGGACTCAGAAATGGCAAAGTATTTCAAAGAGATATGGCATTTTCTTTCTTTCTTTCTTTAATGACGAAGGACCAGGATTCACACTGAAAGTTAACTAATGCACAGATCAGGATTACACTTTTTTTTTGTTTTGTTAGAAAGCTAAGGCTGTTCTTATTAGCCGGTGATCGGCATAAGCCCAGCGATGTTAACAATCGGAACAGATCAGAGGTGAGCGCTGTCTGGGGACGCCCAAAAATATGAATATTAAGCTTTCACAAGAGTGAACTTTACCTCTCGCTCGAGTCACGTTCCTCTCTAGAGCAACCTGATGATCGGCATCGTCAAAAAAGCTGCTCTTCCATCCTGGTCTAGTTTCAGGATTTTACATGACTTTTCTCATTTTCACATGTTTTTAGAACAGGATTAAAACTTTTACTAATCAGAAACATATCTAAACAGAAAAAACAGGCGGGAAAAAGATCTAGAAGATGGAACTATCAGTTAAAAAGGAACAAAAGAAGAGGAAGAAGAAAAAAGAAAAAAATAAGAGTTAAATAATTTGTACAATTACACTCCAACATTTGCTTTCTAGACACATGATACATAAGCATGGGATGATAGTGTTTTGTGTTTTCTCTTACAGGGTGACACAGAATGGTCCGAGAGGGAATGCAAGTTATTCATTTGATACCACAGGAAATCTTCTTTTTTTTTTTTTTTTTTTTTTTTTTTAAGCTGGGTGATAAAACAAATTGTGCTCTTCTTGGTGTAGAAAAGGCATTGTTTTCCCTTAGAAGTTTTATTTCTTTTCATGGTGGTGTCAGTCAGTTTTATAAGGTGTTTTGTTGTTGACGATGCTGTGAAATTTAACATTCTAAAGTTGGAATGGTCTTCCAGTCAACTTTGGAGTTCAAATGATATCTGCGGACAGATCAAAAGAGACCAAAATGATAAGGCAGATATTCATAGAATGACTTATTTAGATCAGACAACTCCATATAATCCTACAGTTAAAATGAAGACAAAAACAAGCGATTATTTATGTAGAAATACATGTTTGGATAATTAGTACAATTTGTAAACTGAATTCTGTGAATCTACAACATAAAAATATGCTAAAGTTAAAAATCAAATAGTTTTTGAAACATGTCTTTCTACGTTACATTTTTTGCAGTTTCTTTGGAATTTCTTGAATTAATTTTTCAAAGCAAATATAAAAGTAAAGCAGCTAAAAAAAAAATAAAAACAACAACAAAATATATATGATTTATAAATATATATATATATATTTTGCATATCGGCCCACTGATCTTTGTGCCAAAAATAGCAGGAGGTGATACAAGGACACATTTAAAATGGCATGTAAAACACAGAGTATCTCTTGTTTGACATTAGATTGTGCTGGAAGAGGCTGTCTCTTACTGTATCGGACATGTTGTATTGAAAGCACCTTCAGCGTTCAGTTCCAGATCTTGAGGAAGCTGTCCCAAGACCCTGTAGCCACTGCCATACCATCATCAGTTACACCCAGACAGCTAACTCGGTTGTCGTGGCCAGCCAGCACACCTGAAAAAGCACAATTGTCAATAAACCATATAGTGTTACATTCACAACTTTACTAGAGCATACCTAACAAGAAAGCACTCTTTTAGTTTTTCTAATTGAAACTGTTACTGTTATTTGTCATTGATTCAAATTACAAGCAATTTGAGTGAAGATTGTTTCTAGACCAAGTTTTTTTAATAAAAAGGATGAACAGCATTTTTGCTAAAGTGACTGGCTGAAAGTCTCATTTGTTTCAAATAAAACAGATTTAACATTAAGTATATAACATTTAAGTTTTTTTTTCAGTTCCTGCTTCTTTGTAACTGTAAAATTTATCCAGTAATTATATAAAAAATTAATAAAAAATAATAATGGCAATGTATAGGTCTTTTTCTATGCAATTATTGTGAAATAACTGAATATAAATACAGGGGCCTGATAAAAACGCAAATATTACAAGAAAATATTAGAGAAATTCACCTAAAAAAAAAAAAAGAAACGAAGAAAATAATTATTTGAAACAAATATACGCAGAGTACAAATGGTCTGTTAATAAACAGTTAACACATTAAAGTATTGTGTTTTAATAATGTTTTAATTTAAGTGAACTGAAATGCAATGCACCTGAACTGGGCATGTTTTATATGCAAAAGAGATAAACCAATGTGGCGTGTTAAGAAGCAGAAACTGAACCATATGTAAAACAACACCACTTTGTGTGTGTGTGTGTGGGGCACGGTTGGTTTGCTTGCTTTCATGGCAGTCATGAGACCACATGCCACTGATAGTAACTATTTTTCAGCCATCTGTGTGAGCATATCTCACCAGCGCGGTCGGCCTTGAGGGTGTCCCACACGTTGCAGTTGAAGTCATCGTAGCCGGCGAGCAACAGGCGGCCACTCTTCGAGAAGGCCACAGAGGTTATGCCGCAGATGATGTTGTCATGAGAGTAGACCATGAGCTCCTGGTCAGCACGCAGGTCAAACAGCCGGCAGGTGGCGTCGTCAGAGCCGGTCGCAAACGCGTTTCCATTGGGGAAGAACTGCGAGAAGATTATAAGCTCCTTTTAGTTTCAAGTCTTGAGGAAACTGCATGCACTACAGCACCTAAGAACACAGCTTTCAAGTCCGAATGAGGCAGGAACACTCACACAGATGGCGTTGATGTCTGACTCGTGGCCGGTGAAGGTCTGTCTGCACATGCCCTCACGGACGTCCCAGAGTTTAGCGGAGGCATCGCAGGCTCCTGACACGAACAGCCTGGTGTCCGGAGCCAGAGACAGACTCATCACATCACCGGTGTGACCCGCGAATGTGGTCGTCTGCTGACCGGTCTCTATGTCCCAGAGAGCGCTGCGGGACAGATTCAAAATTTACATTCATACTCTGAAATCAAAATGCCAGTGGAAACAAACATTTCTCAGAGCTGCAGATAAAAGCTGAAAAATCTGATCTGAAAAATAAAATTATTAAATATCTATTAATAAATATTATAGGTTGTATACTAAATCGGTTTATTCTTGTGCCCATATCTTATTACATATTTTTACTTTTCCGCTAGTTAAGTTTGCCTCATGCATTACTGCTTCTGGGTCCAAACGCTCTATCAGATGCCACAAGAAAACAACAAACGGTACTAATAAAAATCATAATGTGATAGAATTAAAAAAAAAAAAAAAAAAAAAAAAGATAATCTTAAGTTTTATCTCCAAACCAAAATCCCAGCTGAACAGACAGTGATACATTTTTAATAAATAATAAAATTGCATTAAAGTTAACAAGTACATTTTTACTTAAACAAATGTGTTCATAAATATCAAAGAAAAATAAGAAATTAACAGGAGATATGCAGATTTAGTTTACAAACTTAATGGACACAAATGTCAGTTTGTAATTTGCACAAGAAAAATAAATGGGATATACATATTTCCCATTTATTTTTCTTGTGCACAAGGCAGTGGTTAACGCCATAATTGGGTAAAAAAAAAGAAGAAGAATTTTTGTCTTCCCTATAATGTTCAAACAATGTTACTTCTTGAATGTTTTTTTTTTAAAATAATACAGAATTGTCTAAATCTTAAAAAGAGAAGGCAGAAACAACATAAATTCAAAGCATATGTTATTTAAAGTATATTTATTCATGCATAATCTGATTCCTGACTTTAAAAAAAAGAAAATATAAAAATATAGCAAAATCTGGTCCTAACTATACCCAAGCTTTGGTTTTTACAGCTCCTCATACTCACCAGGTGGTGTCGCCAGAACTTGTAACAATCTGGTTGTCATCAAGGAAGCGGCAGCAAGAGAGGTATCCTATAGAGGGAATTTAACATGCCTCCTTAGCAGTATTTCTCATCAAAATCTTAAGAAATTTATAATACTTTACTTTAAAGCAAAATAATATCTGTGAATGAACAATATATCGGAGCGATGTACATTGCTGTATAACACTAATGATAATTTAAAGCGGAAAGGTGCTTATGTCATGAAAACAACATCGCAAAGCAGGAAAAAAAAAAATACTTAAAATCTTCCCAATTCATATAAACTATATTTTCCTCTTGATTTAGTGGTGAAATATGACATGGGCATTTCGGCAGCCATAAACCAACTGAACAGAATGAAAGTGCAATTGTGTGATTGCTAATGCTGTTATTGAAGTCGATCAGATGAGGTATATTAAAAAGGGTGCAAAAACACCAATGTGGTTTCATGCTGTAATCACAGCTTTGCCAAACACTGACCCTTGTGTAGTTTCACAAGAGCCAAGATCTGTACCTGTGTGTCCAGCCAGCTCACGGCTTACACGCACGTTCCCCTCACGAGTCTTGAGGCTGTAGATGGAGCAGATGTTGTCTAAACCTCCACAAGCAACGTAATTCCCTGAAGGAGCGTAGGCACAGGTCATCACCCAGGAGGAGCGCAGAGGAATGGCGTGGACCTGAAACACAACACATGATAGCTCAGGAAAACACATGTTGAAGAACACAGGAAGTAGTAGAAAACTGTAGCAGAGACCATTTCAAACAGCTGACCATCAGAGGGCGTATATTACGTCATGTTGGGGCAAAACTAGCATTTTTTAAAGATATCAGAACCTAGATTTTAATCATGCCCTATCAAATTTGCATCAAATTACAAGTCGTCGTCGATAACGCTACTGTTAGGGTCTTTCTAAATTTTTATTATAAATGCTACAATAAAACAACTATAATAAATGTGTATTTCCATTAGTTTTCACCCGAGGAAAATACTCCTTAAAACTCTGGTCAAAACAAATACCTTATTTGTGGTATAACTGTCCCAAATAATGAGTTTTCCATCCTGGGAGGCACTGACAAGCAGCCTGCACAGAAAACACAAGAGCACTGTTGAATGAGTGGGGTTTACATCCCTAAGAAGCAACACGGAAGTTAAAAGTAAAAATTCATGGCCAGCACAACAACAATCAGGCGGACTGTCTCACGAAACAATCTTAAACTATTCCCAGCACCATTTAGCACAAAAATGGTACAGTTATGGATTTTTCTTGGCTGTAGCTATAATAGTAACAACAAGCTTAGTCATAACACCTACTTACAACCATCACTCACCACCTACACAAACACAATAAAAGAACATGATTCAATGCAATAGGGATAGCATGCAGTGGCCACCACATGAGCCATGAACCCATCCACCTCCACTGCGAACGGGAAACCCCTCGGTGAAGCTCGCCATGATGTAGAAGGATGTTTTCAAAGGGCTTACAAATAAGGTCAGGCCATCATGCAAATAATGTGACGGTTCTTTACCTGGAATCGGTGCCCCAGTGCATGGCGTAGATTTTAGCCAAATGTCCTCGCAGTGTTCTTCTTGTGCGCATCTGGATTCGGCCAACAGGGTCGATGTTGGCTGTGATCTGAAAAAAATTAATAAATAAAAATTGTGTGCGAATTATAAAACATGCACACAAATGGTATAGAGATTAGTCTGTTTATTTAAATTACAGCTACTTAAATGAACACATTTAAACAGAAAATTAGAACCAGACTGTTTCTCACCTGTGATAGTGTGGCATCTGCACAAGCTTTCCTTGCATCCTACGGGGAAAAAAGTTTAGCTCTTGTAAAACAAGGAATTATTTCACATTTACGTAATATACATAACTTTCAGGGTTAATCTTCAGTATGTAATAACCATTAAGTAACATGAGATGTTGTAACAGTAATATACAATTTCTTCTTTCAAAATAAAAATTGTTTGTATTGACAGCATTATTGACCTGTTAATGTTCATTTAATCATTTATTTAGCTGATTATGGCAAATTTGGTCATTTTAGGACACAACAGCTGAGGATTGGTAAAAATATCTCAGTCAGAGATAAAATGTAAAGCAGCTACATGGAGGAAGTATTGGGTGTAAATTCTTTCTGGAACTGAGGAACGAGAACAGTGCAGTTACAGTAAATGTTTTTCCTGAATAGTGTAAAACTATGTAAATAACCACCCTCTATATTTAAATGTCTTTTGGTTATGCAAATACTACTAGTAACAAGAGACTACCAAGTAATCAGGTTGTAAAAGATAAAAACATACACATACTTTATAAAACTTAATAGCTAGACTGGAAATGGGTTTAGTTTTTTTTTTTTTTTAAATGCTGTTTTAAACATAGCAGATATGTCAAAATCTCTAATCATGAATGTGAGGGTTATTTTTTCCTGGTGGTTGCAATTTACCACAACAACAACTGGAGGGTACAATGACTTATTTCAACCTGGAGTCTTAAAGGCATAGTTCAACCTAAAACCAACCCATCCAAGCTGTACGAGTTTCTTTCTGCTGCTATACAAAAAAGTAGACACTCATATAATATAAAAAAATGACTGTGGAAATCAATGGAGACCAGCAGCTGTTTAGTTAAAAAAAATTCTCTTCAAAATATCTTTTATGTTTAGCAAAAGAAAATCAGATTTTGAACAAACTTGAAGGAGGCTAAATGACAATTTCACGTTTTTGAGTGAACCATTCAGTTGATGCTAATTTAAATTTAATTTACATTTTTTTTATTTTAATTTAAAATGCTGAAAAATCTGTCATTTTTAATAGTAAGATTATATTAGCGAGGCCAATCTGTCAGTCAACATTTTGCAATATTTGGAGTACAATATTTAGTTTACTTCAGCAACCATAAGTTTCAATTGTCTTGTGATAAAGGTATGGATTAGGTATTAATGAATGCAGTTGTATATGAGATCAGAGAGATCCTCACTCTGATCTGGTTCTTCAGCTGCTCGGCCTCCTGGCGTAACTGGTCCAGTTCACTCATTTTCCTCTTCTAAAGCTCTGCCTCACTCCTACTGCCGGGACACGTTCTGATCTACAACAGAGAAAAAGAGAGAAAGAAAGCATTTAGGATCCAATTCCAATCTTATCCCTTTAAAAGTTATTAAAAGGGAGGGATATCGGGCCTTTCTCTGCATTTCCCATGTCATGTAACATTGGTTAATGGATCGCTAGTAGATTGTTTATCAATACACAAGGGTGTAAATTCAAGATCCCAACACATTAGCTACTGAAAGCAACCAAAGAACCATTTCCTCTTGTGGCGAAATGAGTTGGTGCTCCTTAATGAAAAATGCAGAAGTACAAAGAGAACAACAGCAAAGAAACTAGTTGTGATTCAGTCCTTTTACAATGTCAATAATCGGCAAAGAATAAATACCTTATCCTAAACTCTAGCATGAAGTTCTTTTTTTTTTTTTAACAACGCAAAATGCCATTTTATTTCCATAACCTGCCAAATGACAAGTGAAATAGACAATGTAGGATGTAGGGCAGAACTCGATTTTATCCATTGGGAATTGATTGGATGATGAAATCTGGGCGCTACATCCAAGAATGGGGTCATGTGGTTGGAGGGAGGGACTGGAAAAAAGTAAGAGCTTGATGACATCAGCTAAAAAGGAAAGTTGTTTTAAAGGCGGAGCGAGTTATTGAATTTAAATGAACGACTGTGCAGACAAACATCATGAGCAGTGGGAATGCCGATAAGAAGAGTAAAATGGCTAATTTTAATTTCATTCAAAAGACTAATGGCAACTATAATAGCTGGTATTAAAGGTTAACATGCTGCAATGTCCACACTGGCCAACTATTCTTTGTCTGGCTTCCAGGCTGAAACGCTGATTCCAAACAGCGATTCCTATATAAAAATAACCTGACGCACTCTGAAACCCTTAAAGCCTGTCCGTTTTAATCTCGATTTAGAGCAAACGCACTCGACTGACAACAGCGAGTCCTTCTAGGCCAGCTCTCATCCTATTAGCGTTCCCAGCCCATAGCCGTGTTTTCACACCTCTCTCTCCACAGTGTCATTGACATAATCCTGGGACACGCTTGATTCAGCTCCTTCAGGCAAATCCAGTTAAGACACACCGGGGACACTGATCGGAAGAGCAGCACCTATCCTGCTGACCCAAATCCTTCATGCGCTCAGACAAACGGCTGATGAAGGCAGCTGTTTTAATGGGCCAACGGAGTTTACATATCTAACGCTGAAGAAAGGCAGCTAATGATGGGATTAATTTTAGAGGTACGTGAAGAGCAAGGAAAGGATCTGCATGCTGCAGGAGATGCAGTGGCGGAAAAAGTGTGCACTGCAATATGTGGTTACTCCACCAGTATACAAAGGAAGATCTGGATGAGCAAATAAATTGCATTTATGGTCAATTTAAGTACAATAGCATAATACTACTTTAAGGTGCAAACACTTTAAAAAGAAAAGTAAAAATAAAAAAAGCCACTTTGCACATCCAACACATTTTACAAATGACCATTCTGGGCCAACATTGCATGACCTACTTTAGAAAAGAGTAAAAATTACTTATAATTTAAAAATAGACCAATTTGCACCTGCACAATATCTTGATTCTCAAGCAGCTGTCATCTTTCCCATTAGCCTGGTCTTAGTCGTCCCATTTTGAGCAAGATGAATACAGTTTCAAGCTTGAGCAAAGACTGTCTAGAAGACCAGGAAAGGGATATAGAAATGATGACAACTACTCTGCATGGGTCAGCTAAGGACCGTCAGGCAATGATCAATACTTTTGAGTGATATTAGCACTACATAACAGCAAAGCCACACATGCTCGTTACTCCCAGAAGTCCGTGGTCGGTTAATCTAACTGGAGCACTAAAAATGTGGTTGGATCCATTTCCTGTAATTGCCATTGCCCTCTGGTGCATTATGCCATGTCCTAATTGTGAAATCAATGGTTCCATGTTTGAAAAGTGAAAGTCAGATGCGTGAACGAGGAAGGCGTGCACGTTATCAGAAGAAAAATCAAACATTTCTTGTAGTTTCCTTGAATGTCACCCAATGAAAGAATTAAGCATCCCATGCAACATTTCCTGGGTGATCAAGCAGGTAAACATTTGAGAAGTTACGTGCAAAGCAAACATAACTCAAAAAACTGATAATGGCAGGCAACTGATAAGAAAACATACTTAAAAATCAACAAGACTAAAGGATACGGTTTAAGCTTACAGAAACAAAATACTTAGAAGCATATTGATGACGACAAGCACTTGCAAGTAACTTCCTGCTACTTGCTGAGAAACTCCTGAGACACCAGAATCACTGTCATGTGGTCGAGACCTTTAAAAGTTCCTTAAAGTTTCAGGTTTATACTTTGAATTTCTTACCTTACGTGGCTTGCACAAAGTTCCTTGTGTTTGACAGCCAGAAAATGTTTCTCTTGGTAAACGTCTTATCCTTTCCTATACGCTTGCTTCTTCCTGATTGGCTGACCTCTTAAATGGGCCTGCATCAAGACAATACGCCTAAGTCCTCTAATCTTGCTGATCAAAATGACTTGGTTACAAAAGGTAAGTCCCTCATCTCACCTTCAGTACTGCATGAATACCATCAGAAAAGCGTAAATATGAAAATACAAATAGTGACTACTATTCGGTCAATACCCCAACAAATGTCAATATTAAATAGAAAAACATTTTACTTATGCATATAAAAGAGTCCACTGGTTGAATTGGGGAAAAACCCTAATACTACTGGCATTTAATATCAATCCAAACTATCCTATGGCAATAAATAGGGGGGGAAAAAAACTAATTTTCTTAGAAATACTATCAACTTTCAAGATTGACCTAATGCAGATCACTTTTACAAGTAAAACAAAATAATTTGTTAACTATTTATAACTATTATTCCACTGAGAACAAGGAATGGAAATAATAAGCCTGGATATTACAGGCTTACAGTAGCAGGTTAATCAGGAAGATGCTGATCATTTAAAAAGGAAGATACGACACAAATATTGGCTGATACTGATATTATCATCAATATACACAAACCTGATTGTTACAAAGTCATATCATGAGTGGGGTTACCTTTTATTGTGTGTTGAAATCAAACTTCACTATGCACAAACACGGAATATTCTGTGCCAAAGACCAGAGTATAAGATGGCACAAAGCAAAGTCGAATGCAGTAAGGCATCAACATATGTGCTAGCAGAGCTCAATCTCACCCTCTCAACAAACACTTGATCAGAGTCAGCTGACTGCAGGACAAAAAGAGAGCTGTAAGAAATGGCCTAAAGGTGCCACAGACTGCGTATTCACAGGTCACTTTAGGGCAAATCTTTCTTAGATCCTTTTAGAAAACATTTACTTCACAAAAACCTTTGTGACCGATCCAAACACGCTAAAAATGTTTGACTTGATAACGCATGCCGCCGCCGCCGATGTCCAAACAGAACTTTATTCCATCAACATAAATTACTCCGACTGCTGGAGGATGATGCGGCTTATTAAGCATTAACAGAAGAAAAATAAAATGCATATCGCTAAAGCTGGATCACAGGAAAGACAGTAACCAGCACTATCACTATCCAAGCCTGTAATCCTAAAATCCACGTACAGTAAATCTGTAATCCCTCTCAGCGTCACTCATGGAAAAACAGCTGGCCAGAGCTGGGCTTGCAGTCTAAGAATTTGTGGTACTTGCACTGTGAATTCAACAAAATGCTCAACTTTAATTACTTGTCTTGTTGACTTCTACATATATTTTAAGCCACAAGAACCGCCTTTCTGGAAAGCTTTACAAATGTAGGAGAAAGATACATAGTGATTTTACATGAACAATCCCCACATCTGAATGACAAATGAGTGTCAACGTGAAAATAAAAAAAGCATATTCAGAAACGCCATTATCTGAATAAAAATCAATTTCGCCATCGCAACCCTCCATTTATCAAATGGATGCTTTTAGTTACCCACAATTACAAAAATAAATCAATGTGCGTATTCAATTCCAAATTGTCAAGTAAATCAAACATTCAGAAGGATTTCCAACATGCATTTGCAAATATAATGTTAAATTAAATATGATAAACATTGAATATAATAAATATAACAAATTAACTCAAGGAAGGGACAAAAAGCAGGATGTTTGCGTGACTTTCACAACTATAAAATCAATATTTGCAGTGCAGCACTCATTTTGCTTTCGTTTTTAATTAATCAACCATATACGTTGCAATAGCTAAGCACAGCATGTCATTGTAAGCGTTTAATGCACAGATCTCGACGGATAAAACACTAACAGAAGTGCAGAGCACAAGTAGAAATCAAAAACGCGTTTGAGGTGTACGATTACGTCACAACGCACTCAAAATACTTTTCGATATGTGATTGTTTCACAATTCGTTTGGCGTAAAATGATGGACGTGCGGCTTTAGTGCACTGGACGCATAAAGAACGTCTCGTGTCCGAAATGCATCGAAATGTTTAGCAGAGCACGTTTTTAAACCACATCTCCGTGTTTAGAGCGGAAAGGTGCATTTCCTCGCTATTTCAGTGGGTTCAATCAACGGCATGCTGATATGAGTGCGGAGAGGGAAGCCGGAGAGAGAGGCTACGGACGCCATCTTGTTCTTGGGCCCCACATTGAAGAATTCATTGATTCCGTTTATTTATTCATGAACGGTGTTCCTTTATCTAAATGCCAGCGAAGAGAAAGGCAAACTCGATCGCTAGGGGAAAAGGGAGGGGGCGCAACATATTTATCCCATAGCCTATATTCCCCAGACCAATCCCTTAATAGTGACCTCAATACTGAGCTGCTCGCCCGTTCTTAAAATATTCCAGCAGCGATAATAAAGGCCATCAAGCTCCATTCGTTTCACGTATCTGAAGAGCTGCAGCGCTTTTTGCTGCATTAAATGTTGGCCGGATCGCGGGAGAAAACACCTTTAACATGGCTTTATCATCAGCGAAAGCAGTTTAGGGAGGATCGTAGTGGGAGCATCACTGAGATGTCGGGGAGGGAGGCAGTGCACCTATATACCTGACCAGCAAGGCCTTTTAAATGGACACTTCTAGATAGTTAAGGAAATCCAATTAGGTTGTTTTAAACACTAGTTAAAAGCAACAGTGCACGCCTAATGCACTAAAGACAAACACTTACACGCTAAGTCGCTTAAATGCACACTGGGATTCAGGTTAAGCCATTTGGGCTCGTGTAATAAATCCACTTGCACGTAAATATATAAATAAAACACGCACACCCTAGAATTGCTTGTAATATTCAACCAGATGGTGCAGATTGTAATACACGATCGGGCGAACAAATAAGTGACTAATCTTTATTTACCGACTGCAATTCGATCAATATTCACATTCAGTACAAGGCAATGTCTTAACCAGCATTTGGCGAGCAAAAATCCTCGATTCTGTAACACAGAGGAAGGCCTAGTTGGGTTGAAAAGCCGAATATTTTGCCAGCAGAACCTCCGGTAATTAGCCAGTTAGCTTACAGACCAGCCTCTCAACCAAAACCCCTACCACCATTGCTCAAAATTAACGTTTAACGCTCGTTAAAAACACCCCTAACCACCAAACAAATGATTTCTTACAATCCTCGATCAGTTCTGAGGTAACGTTAACGCCGTTTTTATGTGTTAGCAAGCTCGCGCAAAACGGCCTCCAGTGAAGTCCACCGACTCCATTCGCGCTATAATAACGCGACGAGCGATTAAATGCACTAATAAATCGCAATATACGCAAATAACTGTTCGAAATTACCGTTTTTGGTCAATTTGCCTGCCACTGTTGTGTATGTAAATCGGTCGGCTAGCCGCTACCTGCGCCTCACCCCACCCCCCTTCATTCTCTATGGTGACCAGCATTTTATCCATCAAATTCATCCCCTTTTAAACGAAAAGAACCAGTTATACACTATTGAAATAAGCATATAGTGTTCCATACCTGTTCTCAGTCGTAAATGGCCTTTGTTTATATGGCATTGACCGAAAAAAACGATGGTGTGGCTGTCAAATCCACGCATCAACGAACAAGACGAGCTAGCTCGCTAACTAGCAGCGGGAGAAGTACCGAGTCCACTTCCACAGCGACAAAACTCGCTCCAGCGGGCGGGAAATGAGCCTGTTTGAGGGGGGGATCTCAACTGCGATGAACAATCGCACTCATAAATGTCCGATTGCAGACTTTGGTCAACAAATAAGTCCGTCGGTGGCCACTTCCCGTTGCCTTCCTTGAAGGAGCACTTCTCTCCAGTTCAGTTCACCTCTCATCCGGCCATCAGACGGAGATGGGCGCGGTAACCCTGCAGTCTGCCCTGGGAAACCCCACGCCGCAGCGAACGACAAGAGCGGCGCTCTTACGCAGGAATGGAGTTGACAGAAACGTTTCCAAGACAATTTAGCAACATTTGTACACACAGCTGCACGTTTTTTTGCACTTTCTACTATTATTTGCATCGAAATGTTGTCATCATAAAACAGCTATACCATTATAGCTTTATAACCTAAAAATATATAGTTGAGCACAGAGTTTAGAGAGAAGAATGGGGCTAGGAGTCACACTTTTTAGAATCAGAAAGAGCTTACGAATTTGTGACAGAATAAGCTTCCAGTGTGACAAGACAGAAAACAAAATAAAAAAGTGATTTAAAATAATTATGCCAAAACAATACTCAATAGACAATATATTTAGCCTGTTTTACTCCAGACATCATTTTATGTTTATCTTAGGAAGTCAGTTTATAGGCACACATCTTAAAGACCACAAATGGCCATTGAACATTTCCACCGTTGTCTAAAAAAAGATATTTAACAAATGTGGGCCTTTTGTGACAACATGCCCCAATGGGAACCGGCCATTAAAATGTTTCACAAACGTGGCTTAGCTTAAGCCAGGACTTTAGTTATATTAATATATTTAAGCAACTTTTACAAAAATGCCTTAGAAGAAAACTGCAGGATATTTTTAGTTGAGACAGCTCAAACATGTATTTTAGTCTGTTACTAGCTTAAGCCTTGTCTGTGAAACCGGGAGTAAATGTATAATATAGTTAGCAAAGTAACAAGTAAATACCAATGCATTGCATGACTTGTGAAATATGATGCCACTGTAATACTATACCTACACTAAGGTACAATGTACTACCATTGTACATTGTAGTACTTTCAGTAGTTGTTATTGTTAAACAAGGTATAACAATGGTATCATGTCTCATGAGTCATGCAGTACGTTTGTATTTGTTAGTTTGTTGACCATCACTGACCAATGCAT
Source organism: Enteromius viviparus (assembly GCA_032353835.1). Lineage (NCBI taxonomy): Eukaryota > Metazoa > Chordata > Actinopteri > Cypriniformes > Cyprinidae > Enteromius > Enteromius viviparus. Next base: position 20,409,692 of record JAUCNO010001758.1, read on the forward strand.
TTGCATAGTATTTCAAGGTACTTCAAGGAATACCCTGGTATTATAGTTACCATGTATAAAAACAAACAGACAAACAAATGATACCATGGCCATTTAAAGGAATAGTTCATCATTAATTACTAATGTCGTTCCAAACCTGTAAGACCTCGTTTATCTTCGGAATCATATTTTATTTTTGATGAAATCTGAGAGCTTTCACAGAAGGATAAACCAAGAACATCGACAAAATAGTGTTTCAACCGTAATTTTATGAAGCCATTAGAATACCCTTTGTGATATATAAGCATATTAAATATCTTTAAGTGTATAAAGTATCTTTAATTCAGAAGATGAACAAGGCCTCATGGGTTTGGAACAACATGAGGAGGAGTAATTAATGACAGAATTAGACAGAACTAACCTTTTAAAAGTGTTGAAATGAGGAATTACAGGAACTTCAAGCAATTATCTGATACTTTTTGAGAAGTATTTTCATCAATTATATAGTGACAGTAAGAGGAGCATTGGTAAAATTATCGCCAAATGTTACAAATATGTTACAGTAGTAAAATGATTGCTAATGCCCTTTCACGCAAGGTTTATTTGACACATATTTCACATTTGACAACTGGAATTAATCAAATAACATTCTGTTGGTGAAAATATTGTTTTGACCTTCATACTGTTAATACACATTTAATACAATAAAGTCAATTTTAGACTGTAACATGAATTAAGAGAGAAAACAGGGTATTTGTTAGGAATATAATATAATTAAATAAGTATATATTCATATATAATAAATATAATTTCTCATTTTGACGATGACCTATATGATTTAATCTTACAAAAAAACAAGACTGGATCGTGATACTTAGCAATTATAATTATCATTAAACAACGACAACATCAATATTTAATATCAAAATTTATTTTAGATTACATATTTAATATCTCTTGTGCTGTATATTCCATAATCTAAAATGATACTAATTGACTAAAATTATTACTTAAAGTTGTGCTTTCTTTTGTTTTTCAAATAAATAAACAAATATCTTTTATTAATCTTTGTAAATAAGCAACAAAATAATGTTTAAAATTCACCAGTTTTTCAAATATCAACCGTTACACTCAAATTGCTACGCATTTAATATAATATTAAATAATTAACAATTTAAAACTAAAGTATTTTTTACTATAGAAATGGAAGAGATATGAAATCATACTTGGCTAAATGAAGTAAAAAAAAAAACATATGGTACACTGGGTGTTGCTTACATGTATTATCTTGTACTAAGGATTATATTTACTCTGTATGTCCTCCTCTTAGCATGTTATACAGTTAATTTAACAGCAGTTTGGCTTGTGTTTCATAAACAGAAAAATAAGAGGATTAGAGTGGATCAGCACTAATGCATTTTCACCGCTAGGAGGCAGCGTTGGCCAGAAAGATATTTTTAATAGCCTATGGACGACGCCATCTGCAGATTGTGTACTATAATGAACACATGACAGTGGCATTTTAATTGTTACAAAACATTAGGCTTAGTCTTTAGCCCACTTTTAGAATTACATCATTTATAATCCATCCATCTTTTGGATTAATTTTACTCAACAATTCATTTTAACCATGGATTTGTCGTCCCACATACAGCGGCTAGCACTTAGCATCAACACATATGTTGGATAAAATGCACTTTAGTAATATTAATATTTAATACTGATAATAAAATGTTGTTTTGACAGGGAAAGGCACCTTTAAAAGTGAAGGCTGCTGGCAATAATGGTGCTATAAAGCATGAAAGGACAAAGAATGCAGAGCCTTTTTTTTTACAAGGTAAAGGTTACACTGAATACTTTGCTATCAAACTGAAATATTTTGCATGTGTCTTTTTTAAATCACCAAAATAGCACTTGACTTGAGAACAAGCAGAATGATATTTAATAAATAATAGTATTACTTAATTTAATTTTGTATGCCAACAAGCAAACAAATGACAAATGTGTAATAATTCTCTTTAACAAATTAGGTATTATAAAATATTACAGTATTTCTACAGCTATTGTCAGTGCTAGGCCTATTAATTAAATGGGATAATTTTTTCCTTCACTGATCAATATTCTGACGATGGATATTTTGTACATTTCAATAATATTATAATTTTATGAATTAATTTAAACATATATCATTATATTCCACGTAAATGTCATGTTTGAAAAGTGGACCATTACGTTTTTTTGCATTTTGAAAATTTCATGTCAGCATTGTATTATTATAATATATTAGTGCTGGCAAATGATTAATCGCATAGAAAATACACATTTTTTTGCGTATGTTTGAGTACTGGGTATATTTATTATGTATATATAAAAACACACATCAATCAATGCATGTATACACTTCATAAAAATGTTATGTTCCTGTATTTAATATACTGTTATATAATATAAAAATACATATAAATATGTATTAAGATATATACTGTATGTGTGTGTGTATTTATATATACATAATAAATATACACAGTACGCACACTTTATTTTGGATGCAAATAATCATAATTAATTGTTTGACTGCACTAATCTATAGCTTGTAGTAACACTATATTATTGTTTAGAATTCTATATAACTTTTTTGTATAGAGAGAAAAACAATTGGGTGGTAGTTCTTGTGCCATTCTTATGTTATATATTAACATAATACATACACTACCGTTCAAAAATGTGGGGTGAGTAAGATATTTGATGGTTTTTAAAGATGTTTCTTCTGCTTATCAAGGCTGCATTTATTAGATTAAAAATCCAGAAAACTGTAATATTGTGAAATAGTATTTCAATTTCAAAATAACTGTTTTCTGTGTGAATATATTTTAAAATGTAATTTATTCCTGTGATACGAAGCATCATTACTCCAGTCTTCAGTGTCAGATGATTCTTTCAGAAATCATAATAATATGCTGATTTATTACTAGAATTATCAATGTTGGAAACAGTTGAGCAGCTAAATATATATTTTTGGAACTTGTTATTTTTTTGTTCATATAATAGATCATTGGTTTATAAAAGTATTAATTTCTTTCAAAGAAAAAAAGAATAAAACTGTACTGATCCCAAACCTTTGAACAGTAGTGAAACAGTAAACTACTAGTTTTGAACATTATTATCCATTTTAAATAAATGCTTCTCTTTTAAATATTTTACTGATCAAAGAATCTTAAAAAAAAAATAAAAAATAAAACTACACTGATAGTAATAAATCAGCATATTAGAATGATTTCTGAAAGGCTCATGTAACACTGAAGACTGGAGTAATGATGCTTTCTATCACAGGAATAAATTACATTTTAAAATATATTCACACAGAAAACAGTTATTTTAAATTGAAATAATATTTTACAATATTAGTTTTTTTTCTGGATTTTTAATTTAATAAATTCAACCTTGATGAGCAGAAGAAACATCTTTAACAACCATTAAATATCAAAATATCATGAACGGTACATCTAAACAACTAAACACACAAAAGTGACCATGACATTAAATAATTCATACTAAACTGAAATTAACTAAAATATTGCTTTTCCATAAACGTTTGAGACCCTAATCATCACTCATAACACTCACATAATTCACATAAAGTAAATCATAAACATAAGTTCACATAATGCACATGTGAGGCAGCAAGGGGTTAAAATCCCTGAACTCTCTTCCATGGACACATTCACAGCATCTGTGTCCAACCATGAAATCCTCCTGTTCTGATCCCTGCTAAGCTAGACGGACAGCCAGACGAGCCAATCACAGCTACAGCTGCCCCACAGCCATCCAATAGCAGCTGAGGAAAGGAGGAGGGCCATTACTGGATCACATAGCTTTGGTTTGTAGCATCCTTGTAGCTGTAAGTCTTGTCTTGGAATAAAGCGCTATGAAAGAAAACCAGAAAACAGCTGAGAAAGAAGAAACGAGACCTGATTTACGACAGAGGGAGAAAATGTGGTGAACGCAGGGACCTACAGGGGAAAAAACCTGTCAATTCACAGCTTCTCAGCTGCTCTGTTCTAGCTGAAGAAGGAGGAGGGGTTAAAGGAGAAATTCCCTATCCTTTTTTTATTCGGCTGCCTGGAAAACCTCGGAAGGACATCAGCCGTGGTCACATTTCTTCATGAGCAGGTCAGTGCCTTTCATATCAGCAGCATTTGACAAGAGACAAACCGTTTCTTATTAGACTTGAGCGTATTTACACTCATTTGACACTTGATACAGTTCAGTTCATGCAGAAAAACAGATTTATAACTGGTATGGAAAAGAGGCAGGCATGTTATTTTGGTGTCTTTGTTGGTATGCCTATCTTTGTCTTTTGATGGCCTCTGATTGGTCGAGGAGGCTTGCTTAAGAGAGCCCGGAGTTTTCTGATTGGCTGAGGCACTAACCTGTTTTTCATTAAGCGTGCAGACTGTTTGTGAAACACACAGTGATGAGGCAGTGCGTTCACCCTTAATGATTATGTAAGAAGATAATTAACCCCCCTCAAATACACAGATTACTGGGATCGACTGTAAGATATTTCTGTCTCTTGTGTTTCAATGTCCTTACACAGGGAAAAAGATCAGAAAAGGACCTGTAGGAGTTAAAACTACTTTCAGTGTTTTTAGTCAAACTTGCAATGGAAGTCTATAGAGCATCAGCATCAATTTAAAATACAGTTTTAACATGCAGTTAAAAGACGTAAACATTACATGTGTTGACACAATAAAATCCCAAGACTCGCTTACCTGTGTAAAGATACAGTATATCCTACATAAGACCCCAAAATGATATCTGATTCCTGTGATGACAATCAAAAGGGGTAAATTTGTTTACTATGTGCAAAGATACTAGAAACGGATGTGATAACTGAAAAAAGTAGTTTTACATACATCCAGGAATTGATGCATAATAGATTATTCAGATTTTACAACGTAAATAACACATATTGTGCACAGAAGAATTATTCAAGTGCTTTTTTGCATATTTCTGCTTTTGTAGATGCATTACTGGACAGGCAGTTTTTGCTTGTTTTTACATACTGTTTGGGCTGTGCATTCAGATATAAATTAGAATTAGAATGCCTTTATTGTCACTGTACACATATACAATGTGCGTTATATACATGTACGATGAGATTAAGAGCATCTTCCTATTCAGTGCAGACAGGTAGGAAGTATATTTACAGTACAATAACAATAAATAGGTTAACCCTAACCCTAAGATAACAATATTTTTGTAAACACATACTTAAAAATAAGGTATTGTTATATAAATAAAGCTGTATATTTAAAAGGAATATGAAATAAAATAAAAATGTTAGATGAAATTAAATAAGTTTAAAAATAAATAAATGATAAAAAAAGGTTAATTTGCAAAAACAGATAACTAATTTTTTCAACGGTCAAAAATCATATTTGCTATTATGTTCACATGTTTTTTTGTGTTCGTTGTTTTTTAAAGTTTTATTATTATTATTTTTTTAACCACGTCAATTATGTTTGATTGAGATGAACTGGAATGCACAATGACATTTTCTTTTTAATTTTTAAGATTTGTCAAAAAACTGTAAAAAAATAAAAAAATAAAAAAACTTTCTTGCAAATTAACTCTTAATGTATATATATATATATATATATATTCACAATATAAAATACTGAAAATGCCAATTGCTGTAGTATTCTGGGTAGTTGTTATACTGTAGGTGATAACTTAGTGTTCAGTTCAGGGTTTGTTCAAATCCCTTGTACTACACTTGCCTTAGCAAACAACATCAAATTTTCCTAATCATCTAAAATATGCAAGTGTGTGAACACAGAGTCAGCTTGTCAGTCGCAGGTGGCCTGGAGCCTGAAAGTGAGATAAATGAGAGAAACAGCGAGGGAAAGCAAGAACACATCTGTGTGTCTCTTACGAAACGCATCACTTTCAACGTGAGCTGTGTTTCTGGGTACTTGCCTTCTTAGGTACAGTATCAGACTGGTGGCATCTCTCATTCTCTCTCTGTGCCACCCTTTACCCACATCCTGCCACGACACCCACTGTTGCCCGGCTGCTGCAGGCAGGGAGAAAACTATCAACGGCAACAAAAACGCATGCATACACGCACGCACGCACTTTCAGGAGAACTTTGCATTTATCTCATGTAAATATGGCCAATTTATATGAATAAAAAAACAACAACAATAAAAAAGATCTTATGTAAAACATGTTAGAACTATTAAAAGACAATTCCGTCCTTGATGTATTTTCAAACCTGTATGATTTTCCTTCTTCTGCAAAAAAAAAAAATATTCTGGGTGAATTATTCCTTTAAGATCTGTTTCACTGTGACAGTTACTTCATGATAATTATGAGCATTTTCATCCTTTATTATTCATATTTTGTTATTTTTTTATTTCATGAATTCATGCAGAGTCTCAATAATGTGAAATCAGCTGAATTAAAGACAGTACAGGAAATACCATCATGATGTAGAAATGTTTTATCATTTAAATTATAAAGTTCAATTTCTTATTACTTTACAGTAGGGAGATGTTTTTGCGTGACACAAAAAAATGAGACGAAAATGTGTTTAGGTTGTTATTAAAATAATATTAACATTTTATTTGGGGTGAAATATTATCAAGCAGACACACTTCCAAACATACAGTCTCATTCAAAAGTTTGGGATCCATAAGATTTTATTCAAGTCTTTTGCTCACCAAGGCTGCATTTATTTGTTTAAAAATACAGTAAAAAAACATTAATTTTGTGGAATATTTTAGAACTTCAAATACGTTTTTGCCATCTAAATATATTTTAAAATGAAATTTATTTCTGTGATGCAACGCTGAATTTTCAACCTCATAACTACAGTCTTCAGAAATCATTCTAATATATGCTGATTTGATGCTTAAGAATAATTTCTAATCTTAATAACAGCTGTGCCGGATTGTTTGCGGAACTATTTATTTATTGTTACTTTTTGATCAGTTTTATGCATCTTTGTTAAAGCAAAGTATTCATTTCTTTCATAAGAAATTTTACTGACCCCAAACTATTGAATGGTGGTGTATTTGTGGAATAAATCCTGCACTTCTGCACAAAGTGACACAACAAACCTTTTAACTGTCTATGTCACATGTAATATTCAGAAGCACAGGGGATCCCTGTCATCTTTGTTTTAAAAGTCTTGTATATTTGTGATGCTCTAAATACATCAAAATTAAAATAGTCACTTCTCGATAAAGGGATTTTTTAATTTACTGAACTATATCTCATACTAAACCTGTATAAGAACACAAAAGGAGATGTATTTTAAAACCTATTACTCGGAGTGTTTTGATCCACCACAAAAGATAGGACGAAAAAAGTATGATAAAAGTAGTCTTACTCATGCACAATATTCTGACACTTCAGAAGTCAAACAATAGCTTTGTGTGAGGAACAGACCAAAAATCAATCAATCAGTCAAATAGCAAGATTTTCATGTAGCTTCAAAAGAATTGCATCCCATCGTACAGATTTGGAGTGATATCAAGGTGACTAGCCAAATGATAACTGAATTGTCGTTTTTTGACATGCCCCTTTAACTGCACGAGCAGCTCTTTGTGAATGGAGACAGGCTGCGGTTTAGGAGATTTCTACATTCTCATTCACATCCACCGAGATCTCAACAGAAGATTCTCCTATTCTCTATTTTAAGAGTCGAACCTCGTTCCTGCCTCCAACCCCCACATCCACAAACGCACATACACAGATCCTAACGGTTGTAATGTGGAAGGAAGCTTGTGGTCTGCAACAGTATCTTAAAAGCTCACACATCCATATGTCGTCCACAGGGTTTCTACTCGTGCACACACGCACGCGCACACACACACACACACACTTACGCCACAAACCCACACATTCAGTCAAGTTCATGCAATCACACACAGATTTTCTCTCTGATGCATCTAAAATTCCCTTTTCCCTTGTGAGTTTCTAATCGATTGAGGGCTTTCAAATACAGTGACTAAAGTGTTAATAATGTTTCTTAATTCGGTCTCAGATGTTCATTCTTTCAGGTGTTACACTATGTGTCTTTTAAAACACATCCCATCATTTGCTGAGTGTTTGGGGTCTATAAGACTTTTTGAAAGAAATAGTAGGGGAGACCGGGTATAGTTGAAACACAGGGAGAGTTGTAACACTACTAATTCCACGAATCAGGAATAAGATAGGGGTTATGTGACATTTTCAATTTCCTCAGGCTTCCTTAACAATCACACGTGGAGATTTCCCAGTCTTTCTTGCAATCTCTCCAGAAGTTACAACAGAAAATCAAATTCTGAGATAAGAAAGTAAAAAAAAAAAAAACCAAGCCAATATTTTGTTTAGTACCTCTAACATTGTAGATGAGTTATATCAGGTCAAACTGTACTTTCTCTAGTAAAGAATGGTGTATCAGCCTCCTGCTTAATTCAAAGCACCATGCTAAACAATGGGTGACAGAGGCGGGGTAGGTTGAAACACCTGTTCTGATATGCTAGTGAAGCTTTTGTGCCCACCAGGCATGCACTCATTTGTCAGCATTGTGGCTCTGATTAACAGAGTCAATTTGGTTTTGTTTGACATATGTTTCTTGTCACCGTTGTGACTTCAAATGCATTTAATTTGTTAGTTGTTGTCACCATTGTGACTTACAGTAATAATGCCTTTCATTTGTTTGCTCTTGTCACTATTGTGACGGATAAAGAATGCATTTAGTTTGTTCATTCTGTGGAATGGGGGTAAATATGTTTATTAACCCGTTTAATCCCAAATTTTTCCCAGACATGAAAATATCCAAATGATGCTTCATTAGCAACCCTTTGAAATAATCAACCCTAAAGATAATATGTACCAGAAATCTATGTCATATATTTATACTTTACTAGCTTTTCATTTTGGAGCTTTGATGCATTTATCATTTTCTCACGGTTCAAACAGGAAATAAACTGCTCTGATCATCTGATAATATGCACTAATTGTGTAAAACTTCACATATTTATATTTTTTAATTAAAAAAAAATTATGGTCACTATTGTGACCGGTGGGATTTAATGAGTTAGATGATTAAACTATTTAATACAAACCATTGTTTTTATGATTGCACTAATAAATGACCATACTCAGATGTATAATCAGCTAAACCTTTTCTTGTAGATTTTAGTGTGATAAAATATTTCTCTTTCAAAGGATTCAGTTCCCAGACAGTGGGTGAGGAGTAATCTGAGATCCAAATACCCAGGTGAAGATTGCTTTGGCTTCTCCCTTAGTTTACAGTCATTTCATGCTGCTTAAAGGTTTTGTGTTTGAGAATTATTATAGAAATTGCATTTAAATGTGTACAAGGTTACATCAAGATGTTTTCTTCATGTATTTTTTTTATCAGTAGTTGGATTACACATTTCTAACAAAAGGAATTGTCTTAAGATTTACTGACTTGAAAATCCTGACAAAAATCAGTTAAATCTGTCATGTTTAATCCAATGCTACTGTTGTTGTTTTTTTCAGTTTGGAAATGGATTACAAAACCAACAGGTAAGCTCAACCAGGGACGTGCACAGGAATTTTGAGGGGCAGTTGCTCTGACCTGAAAAAAGTGCACCTTTATAATTATAGCCTTTATAATTTAATCTTAAATCCAAAATGCATTTAAAATTAATAATGACTGGTAGTCTACACAAAAAGTGGATTAAAAACTAGAAGAATCCGCCTCTTTTTCCGATTTGCGTAGATATCCACTAACTTCTCTCCTGATAAATTTGCAATC
>JAUCNO010001758.1:20419900-20447731 GCA_032353835.1 Enteromius viviparus
AGCCATTGAGACCCAGCAGTCTGCTGTGTATCTCATCACCCCGGTAAGCAGGGAGGGGACCAGAGCATATTACAGTGACTGACATCGTACTTGCAAGTTCACACACCTCTTTAACATTAGTTTTAGCGATCCCCGACTGGCAAAGTTGAACATCATTAGCGCCGATGTGAATAACAATCAGTGTTATGACCCGAGACTATGCCGTCTCACAGCCTGCTGCTGCGAGGGCGCTACCGGAACCAAACCATGTACATGAGCCGAACATCCAAAGCCGTGTCTATATCCCTCACATTCTGACTGTCCTCCGTTAAAGTTTGGGTGCGTGTCTCTAGTTCTAGGATCTTCTCTGTCAGCCTAACTATATCCCTGCATTCATCACATGTGAGTCCCTCATCACCGACAGAGAGAGATAAACTATACGTGGCATGATGTGCAAACAACAAGAGAAGGAGAAGTCGTACTCACCGAGATTGATGGATTATTCATGAGCTGCTGCTGTTTTTAGATTAAAAGTGAATGATCAACAATCAAATAGGTTTGATATATACTATAGAAATTATAGTTAAGCTATATATTATCACTTTAAACAACAGAGAATGATAGACAGAAATACAAAGCTGCTTCACATTTGATTATCACTGATTTTTCATGCTAATATTCTTATAGTTTAGACAAGCTAGACTTTCTTGAACATTTATATTTAAAAAGTCAGTTTAATGTAATTTGTGATACAATTCTGAATTTTACATGCGTTTCTTCTTTTTTCCTCCTCACCAGCTTCTGTACATCAGGAAAAAGAAAAGGTAAGAAGTACATTCCTTCACCGCTCCACTATTTAATGCAAGACTGAACATCCCTTTTTGGTTGTAATTAGAAGCCTTTGATGTTTCCCACAAAGAAGAGTGTCCTTAATGAAGCTGTGGTGTTTTTTCTGTACAGGCTTGAGAAACTGAGACACCAGCTGATGCCCATGTATAACTTTGATCCAGCTGAAGAACAGGATGATCTAGAGCAGGAACTCTTGGACCACGGACGAGACGGAAGCCCAGCAGGACCAAACTCCAAAGTAAGAGAATGCAATCACACGGTGAAATAATAACAACAGACAGACAGATAAACCAATAGATAGATAGATAAGAGACAGACAGACAGATAGGGAGATAGATAAATAGATTCTGCTGAATGTAATACAAATTATACATGCAATATACATATTACTGTGGTACCTCTCTTAAAAACATTTGACCCATTAATTTTTGCATGCAATTTTTTTACATTTCTACCATTCTTATTTCTCTTAAGTTCTGACACCAGGCCATGTGGTTTGTTATTTGTGGTAAAGTATTCATTACTGTAAATGTGTCTGTTACCACATATCCATTTAATATCACTCATCATTAAACTACAGCTGTGATGAATTCACATTTTAATTCTCCCCCATTTTCATAACGTCAACAGAATTAGTTTTATTTTGCTAATTCCTATTTGTGCAATGTTACATTGTAGGACTAGATTTGCATTTGAATTAATTCTATGCAATAATGTTCTACAGTCGATATCCTGTAGTGTTTACTTACGTTCACTCTCTCTGTCATATCACAGACACTGTCCACAAGTCAGGGAACGACTCAAAAACCCAGTCGACTTGTTTTCACTGATGTGGCTGATGCCATTAATGCATGATGACAATCACATGCTGCACAGGAGAAAAGGGACACAGAATTCTGGACAACTGGACACGGCGATTCAGGAGTATTTGGTACAATATAGTACACTGTAAAAAATAAAATGTAAAACATTGCTTCCGTTGTAGTTAATAATTTCTCAAGCCAAAGTTACAACCTGCAGTGTTAAGGGAATAGTTCGATCGATTGCTGTTAATTTACTCACAGCAGAGTTCAGATGTGGAGACGTGTAGTAGTGCATCACTCGCTCACAAATGGCTCCTCTGCAGTGAATGGGTGCCGTCAAACAGCCAAACAGCTAATAAAAACACCACTATAATCCACACCGCTCCAGTACAAAAACAAATCCATCCTGTTGTCCTCTCACATCAGAATCTACCCACATATTTGTTTAGAAGTAGTTTGGCCTGTAAGTGGTGCTTGATCTATGCATATTTCTCTCCTGATTCGGGCAAGTGATGACAAATAAACATTGAAAATATTTTTTACATTGATAAATATTACATTGTACGGTTTAAGGGAACTTCATAAAAAATCAGCAAAAACTGGATCTATCCAATGGTTATAAACACTCATGCAATATGGACTTCATTTTCATCTCTAGTGTTAAATACTCACTCACACAACATGAGCAGAATGAATGGTTCAGAAAAATGTGCATAATGTGACAATTTACAAGCATTGAATGAGGCTCAGTGTGCTTCTTGTTTGTTTGAACGACTGATAAAAGAATGCATAATGTTCAATTCTTTATTATCTCAGTTTATTATTTATTCATAGCCTCTAAACTGATGCATTTACTACAAGGAAGTACATGAACATTCCCAGATTTTTAGCTTTAAAGTTACTTTTGTTTAATTTAAGTGGTGACGAAGTGTCAAAGAGATGTCATTTTGAATTCAGTATTATAAAGATCCTCCACGTGTAATGTTTCAGTTCACTGAAACCCAAGTGTCTGTCACAGAGCCTGGGAATCTGCATAAATGATGAATACGCAAGATTTACAATGAGAAAAGTGATTGTGTGTGTGTGTGAATGTAATAATGTGCACCACAAACCAGTGGCGGATCATTTTAAAGTTTTTAACTTTTATGACAATGAAGGACATAATAAAAATGATATTTACACTATGACGTGCACGTGTTATTGAATTAATGCAATAAAGACAATAACTGATGGATGATTTAAACATGTCTCAAATAGAAACTTTATTCATTGACATGTGGCTGAAAAAACAGCATTACTGGCCTTTGAAGAATACAAAAAAAGAGTTAAGTTACCTGAGCCTGTATTTATAAGGCACATTGTAAATGACTAAACTTGCAACATATACCATGATGCATTTGAACAATGAACTGTTCTTGATCAAAAGTTTGTAAAGGACCATTATCCCTGTTTTTAAGTGCATCTACTGTATACGAGTTGTAATATTTAACACAACTTGACAATTGGAGATGCTTTAAATATCAGTCATGGCTGTACAAATTAGAATGGATGATTTACAGAAAACGCTAATTATGAAAATCTAGTGCCAAAAAGTTACCTTGTTCATTCACAATACATGCATTTAAAAACAAATGGCAACTCATCCATTGAACGAACAAACAAAATCATTGAGGTTTCTGAAGTTGAGGTACTGAATTTCACCATCATCATGTGAATCATAATGACTGCTGATTTACATCTTTGATCACGTCATTATTCTTTGGTGTAAACAGATGCATTTGAATTTATTCTTTGCACTGTAAACATTAAAATAAAAAAAACATAACATGAGATCAATCATTTAAAAAGTTGCAACAATTGGTTGAGGAGTACATTTCAAGCTTTTGCAATACAATGTTTCCAGAATCCTGAGAAGATTAAACAAACCTATATAACCCAGGCATCATCCATATACTGCGATGATTCTACATTTTATGACCTTTACATTATATTTTAAAAATCCTCTTTAATGGATATTAAATAACTGGTTGTGTTTTGTTTTGTTGTTATTTTGGAGTCCTGTTTTTATAAGAATAAGGCATACTACAGTTTCTGAATGCCAAATTGTGTACAATAAGATGTGTTTTAAGTTCAAATGTGACTGTAGTTGACTAAAGGAATAGTTCACCCAAAAGTGAAAATTTGCTGAAAATGTCCTCACTTTCAGGCTTTATTATTATATTTGAGCCAGAAGCAACGTCTGAAGTTAAAAACATCTTAATGATAGATTTGTTTTCCTACAAACAAATATTTTTTTCACTTCACAAGATGTTAACTGTGGATAAATTGTGATGTTTTTATCAGCTGTTTGGACTCTCAATCTGACGGCACCCATTCACTACAAAGGATGTGAAATTGATGTAATTCTAAACTTCTCCAAATACGTTCTGATGAAGAATCGACATCTTGGATGGTCTGACAGTAAGTGCACTTTCAGCAAATTTTCATTTTCGAGTGAACGGTTTCATTAAGAATCCTAATAAGAAGAAAAAAGAAGATAAAAATGGCAGCGTAACTTGCAGACAGGTGTTCATCAAAAAGACTTGTGATAGTAGTACACTTTTGAAAAATGTAGTCTGGTCTTTCCTGAAATTGTGGGCGTGATTTGAGCACTTTTGACAGTGTACATGGAGGCAGCTGAGATGGAGAATCACCCCCAAGGTAGTAAAGTCATCACTGAGGTAGTTTTAGTCGCTCTCGGGCAGAGTCTGAATGGGCCGCTCTTTCGTCGACTCCACCCCTTGAGCCGCAGGATGAGGCTGGGTGGAGAGGAAAGAGAACTCATGAGGAATAGGTGTGCACGTAGATGTGCATGCATGACCTGAGAATCGTGACAGTTGGGACAGGAAACCAAGAAATATAGGGAGCTGTTCTAGATTTCCCTTCAGCACACTTGAGTCATTTATCTCTGTGCTAACCTATGAACTGTATGAGTAACGGGGAGTTTTAGCTGGTTTCTGAATACATCGCCGGTTTCACTTCAAAAAGACCTGAAGCTCTTGACAGTCACTGATTGATACGTTTATTGGGTTTAGTGTTTAACGGAATGAGACGACTCTCATGCAGGACTATTCATTTTGTTCATTATAGGTTGCAGGGGTGCAAACAACTAATCCAAATGATCGATAACGAAAATAATCGACTCGACTAATCGGGTTCAGGTATTCAATCAGGCCTTTGCCACTTTCTATGAAAACTGTTGTATTCTTATAAAGAGAACATTATGATTGTAAGTGCTTAAAATTTATTTCAAAAGTACTGTTTTTTTTCAGCAAGGATGCATGGAGTAGATCAATTATAATGTGACACAAGATTTCTCTTTCAAATAAATGCTGTTTTTTGAACTTTAAAGATTCACAAATTTCTTCAAAACTGGTTGATAATATTGAAATATATGTATTCTGAAGGATTGTGTGACACTGAGGATTGGAGTCATTATACAGAAACTTTCGCAGAAATAAATTACATTTAAAAATACATTGCAATAGAAAACATTTGTTTTAAATCATAATTATATTTCTGTTTTTACTGAATTGTGATTCAATAATTGCAGCCTTTTTGAGCATTTCTTTACAAAAAATCTCACTGACCCAAACTTTTAAAATATCAAAGAGACCGGTTTTCGCTAATATTTTGACTGTGTAAATAATAAAAATGTATACTGCAAATTATAATGTTTTTTACCTCTTCTTCTTCTTGATGAACAGTCTTCTGAGGCTATGAATTACAGAGACAAATAATGTGAGAATGAGAATTTTTACCTTCGGATCTCAACACAAAAACAGCAAAACATGATGTTTAACAATATATAAATAGGGTAAATAGAGTAATGTTTAAAAATAGAAGCAAGTATTTTGTTTACTCTTTTTAAAAGCAATTGATCAACAATAGAGACTATATACTGACTACTAGACTATTTCCGAAAGCTAAGCTGCAGAAACCATTCATTTATCATTCTTTTCAGGTCATATATGTTTAGACTTTACATTTTTTTTAATTGAGTGTAAATTCTGTAATATGTATGTAAGCTCATCAGCTGCTGGTTTAACTATTCTGCAGAGTTTAAAGGAAAGTGCATGTGATTCTCACCCATTTTCTTGGTCTACCCCGTGGTCTCCGTTCTCTTGGTGGATCAACCTGCATCCAAAAACAGATGAAGGATTGAGAGAGTGTTAAGTATCTGAACAAGCATCATTTGGCTCAAATTTAAATGCTGGCCAGGAAGTTCTCTTACTTTGGCTGTGCCCCGCTGGTCTTTATTTTTACTGCCTCTTGGCCTTCCTCTCGGCCTCCTGGGAGCAGAAGCTTCAACAGGCTCCTGAGGGATTCAGTTTACTTGGTTTTATTCAATTTTTTTCTATCCTATCTAAGTGTTTTCATCATTGCACCTCTCTGACCTGTTGTGGTTTGCGGGGTCGTCCTCTCCCACGTTTGGGAGCCGGTGCCTCCTCCTCTGGGTTTTCCACCTGACCTGCTCCAGTCTCCTCTACGTCCATCCTGATCCCAAACCTTCTCAAGCGTGCATGGACACACACAACCTGAACAAGATAATTGTGGAAAAGAAAGGTTTGCACGATAATGTAGTAGAGAGCTCTTAATTCAGCTCACTGCTCGTGATCTTACTGTACTTGCAAATTTGCTTCTTACCAAATAGATAAAAAAATACGAATTTGAGTTGAAATAGATGTATCTTGTGAGAGGAAAGAGAGCAAGGAGACATGCATGCAGGTTAATTAAATCCTGATCTCAATTATGCATATATATTTCATCATAACGTTTTTGCACATGACTAAAATGAAAACACACAACTACTTACTGACTTACAAACAGTGAAGATAATTAAAAATCGCTGTGGTTTGAGGCGTCAACACAAATCACACCCTAACGTGCGTATAGTCCTCCTCCGTCTTATATAGTACCAACAATCTTTTTCTCATAATTAACTTCTCATCTTCAACAGTCACTTATGCTCTGACATCACCTTATTCCTACAATGACACAGCCATTAGTCATCATTTTTAGCAGTAACAACCTGGGGTGTGATAATAGACAGAAATTAAGTCTCTCTCTCTCTTCATATATATATATATATCATGAGGATTTAAAACCAAAGAAAGAATGAGAGTAACTTCTAGTGTCTAAAACTAGTAGAGGTATTCACTGAAGACGCTTTGGTCTTACTGCTGCATGTTCATATGATATGTAATTTACTGGCCGTGAATGTATATACACATGAATTTCATCAATGACAGCTTATTTAACCCCTGCTGGCAGAGAAGGATCTTCTAGGAGCCTGTTCAATGGCATCTATTCACATAAAACATAACTTTCCATGTTCCTCTGCATATATAACTAACCGCTCTACGCCATAAACTACGTCTCAGTGGCTGCTAATAAGTAGACTGAATAAGCTATACGTGTGGCAATATTATTGTACTGTTTTCATATGCAATGGTATTTAAAAGTCAATGCATGGTACTTCATTCCCATTAGGGTAAATGAAAAAAGGGTTCAAATCAGGGTTTTTCCACATATGCTTTGGGATAATGAGGTACTTTTTGTATCAGGCAGCACCGACCAAATAAATATCCAAATGTACCATAGCTTTGCTACTAATCACTAAAAAAGTACAAAACATTATGGCTTTGTCATGTGATTAATTATGGTAATACTATGGTATTCTTACAACTTAGTACTTTGTAACAATGCTACACGAATTTCAGTACTATAGCGTAGTATAATGATAGCTAATGAAGTGAACACAATACAAAATAAAAGTGTTTTTGTGGTCTTTAAGTTGATTTTCCATATGGTGGGCAATTACGACAACCCACATTCTTTACATATTTTCAAACCTACAGAAAAATGTAGCTGGCAGCCGTGAACTAAAGAGCGTAACGAGCACGCTTGTGGTGTCCTGAGGATGTAAACACAGCCCTAGCAACATTTCAACGGGAAGAAACTAAATATTATTAAAGACACTACAAAAACAATCTCAACAGCCACAGAAGAGAAAGACTTCAGTGGTGAACTCAAAATCGGAGCTAAAATTACTAAAAGTACCTACAAGTATGATTACATTACCATGTTTTTGTGGACAAGATGCCATGGTAGTGTAGTTTTGGACACACCACGTGATAATGTAGTATTATTTTAAGTTCTATGTAAACACCATGATATGGTTTGGTATATTTTGGTATACCATATAACAGTAGCCACACAAAATACCGTCTGATACTGTACACATTTCTTCCAAAATGTACACAGTAATAGTATCAAATATATTTTGTATATACCATAGCAGGCATTAACATGTACTACAGGGTACTTACATGGTAAGAATAACAATTAATAGTATTTTGTGTTAAGTATTAGTCTATTTAAAAAGAATACTTGTCCAAATCTTATTTTAATATCAAAACAACTGCTTCACTCACATGATATCTACGATATCCAGATAGTGTTGTCATCAGATATCTCTCTCAGTACTAATAGCAAGAGAACTGTAGCATAAACAAAAAATTGTTTTGTAATAAAAACAATAAATACCTCGGGTAGACGACTTTACCTTGCTTGCGTTGTCCTCAGCACTGCGCGTTCACCTGGAGCAGCGGCGTCGCATGTGATGAGACCGCGAGTATGAACATCAACATAACATGATTGACATCATTTCTGGCCACGCCTCTTCTCAGATTCTGCGGAACTGAAGAGCCACGCCTCCTTATGCTCGTCTTACTGCCTCTGCGTATCTTCTGTTCTTGTTTGTCATGGCATTCGTGTTATTGAGACGTTTCCTCGCTTCCTTTTGAACAACACTACTACTTTGCACGCGAGGGCGACGCCACAAGCGCTTTGGTTGGTCAACAAAATGCTGACGTCAGGTTGGGTCGCGTCGCGCATAATATTATTATAATATTGCTATATACCATTATAGCTATCTGCTGCCTAAGTGACACGATAAATATTAGTAAAAACGTCAATGAATGAGTAACCAGGGATTTTTTCTGATCCTAAATAAGTATTTCAAGAAAACAAAATTAGTCATGGGCAGAATAATGTGAAAGCAATAGCAAAAGTACCCAAAAGTACCATGGTATTACTAGGAAGTAGCAGCTACTGTTATGTAGGGTAAATCGTGGTTTTAATATGGGGTTGTTTTGATATATCGTGTTACTTAAAATCAAGTAGCCATATTTATATGGCACGTCCAAGAACACGATAATTAATTTATATATAACTATATATATATAACTATATATATGTATGTATCTATCTATCTATCTATCTATCTATCTATCTATCTATCTATCTATCTATCTATATATATGTCATAGTACCATGATACACAATAAATACAGCCTATATACAATTATGGTAATACAAAGTTTACATGATGTACGTTGGGACATATTAAAAGAGTAAAAACTGAATTTTGAATACTTTATTAATAATAAAATCTGCAAAATTCAACATAGTTCAGACTGGTGATGTTTGGTTTAGTGTAAATATTTGTGCACCTGTATATCTATATATTTCACAAATGCAAGCATATTATGTAAATTAAACGCTGAATTCAGAATGATACAAAAAAGCATACATAATCTTAAAAAACATAGTATATTACATTCCAACTACTTAGTATACTTATATTTGTGCATATAAAAGATTGAGCGTTATGAAATGTCTGGTAAAAGATGTGCGGATGTGGCGTGTCATGATGCAAGTTTTCCTGTCATCAGGTCATCTCCATGACCTTCTTGATCCAGTCCACATAAAAAGACACACGAATGAAGATGTTTGGCTGGTTGGGGTGTCCGCAGCGGCGCATTGGTATGATGACTCCCTCTAGAACCCAACAGTCACTGTTCTGACAGGCCAGAGGCCCGCCATAGTCTTTCTGGAAGAGCGAAAAAGAAGAACGTTACAGCACACCTGCACCCAGCACGTCTTACTCATTTCACAATCCTCACTTACATCTACTGCAAAAACAGAACTTAAAACTAGCGTAGCTGCACAAACGAGCAGAAAGGAAATGTTTGAAGCTCTAAAAGCTTCATACACGTTTTGCAAGTTTCTGCAAACTAAGCACTGTCTAGATCAGTTTTTATTTGGTTTTACTTCAGGAGCCAGATTTTGCACACCAACCAAAATTGTATATCATAAAAATTCCTAAAAACAAAACAAACAAAATTAATCCTAAAATATAAAGGATTAAATCAAATTTTCTACCAAAAGATTGGATGAATGAAAATTAATAGTATTATTTCATTAAAATGCATTTTCCAACAAAAGATGGATAATATCAGCCACACAAAAATCCTAAAATTAAAAAAAAGTAAATTTTCTAACAAAAAAAATGGATGAATACAATAAAAAATATTTTTATAACCAAACCTTACAAATATAAAATATTCAATTTATTTATTTTTTTACCAAAAATAAAAACAAAATTAAAATTAAATTAAAAATAAAAGATGACTTTTGGTCCAGCAGACTCCAATGATCTTTACAATAAAAATATTATATATATATATACATATATATAAAGCTTATTTATGTATCTTTAACTTATTATGTTACATGCATTTTATTATATAAAAATTCAGAAAAACAGTGGCCAATACACGTGTATACAGAGTCACCAGGGTCTGTTCTTATCTGTTTTCAAATTATCCATAGCAATAATTTTATTAGTTAATCATAGCATATATATGGTGTCAAAATGTAAATGCAAGAAAAAAAGAAAAAAAAAATCACACATCTACCTCACAGGCTCCAACTCCGGCCACGAAGGGCATAGTGCACATCTCATTCTCACGGACACGACCCTTGAAATATGGGTTACAGTCTTTATTGCTCAGTACAGGCATCTGAGCCACATTCAGTACAGTCTCATCCCCCTTTCCTGAGAGAGAGAAGCAGAGAGGAAAAATGTGCAGAAGAGGGAATGGTGAATGTTATTGCAGTTTTTTTTATGGCATTCAACTTTTACATCACTGATTGAAAAATAAAAAACATATCCAATTACATACGATGGAGGGTAATAATATGTATAATATGTGTACTCTCAGAAGTAAAGGTACAAAAGCTGTGACAGGGGTGGTGCCTTATCAAAAGGTACAAGTTTGTACCTGGAGGGTCCATTTTGGTACATATTAGTATCTAATAGCTACAAAAGTGGTACTTTTCAAAAGGTACCACAACAGCTTTTGGATCTTTAATTCTGAGAGTGTGGAAAGGCAGAATTCACGGTCTCAGAATTCTATATAATATATATATATATATATATATATTATTATTATTTATATTATATATTGTAAATAGCAATTTATTCCTGTGATCAAAGCTTTATTTTCAGCACCATTACTCCAGTCTTCAGTGGCACATGATACTTCAGAAATCATTCTAATATGTTGATTTGCTGTTCATTATAAATTTCTTTACTGTCACTTTTGATCAATTTAATGCATCCTTGAGGAATAAAAGCATTAATTTCTTTAAAAATGAAAATAATTTGGGACCCAAACTTATGAACAATAGTGTATAACAGGAAGTATTATTAATAACACAGAGGAGTGCATCACCTTTTGTTTCTCCCCAACCAGCAATTTCACAAACGGTTCCCTCTGGAACGATGTAGCGCTCAGGAGGCAGACATATTTGAGACACACGCTCATTAAACTGAGCAGGACTGCAGGAGAAGAGCCAGAGGTGTGTTTATTAGAGGGACGATTTAGAGACACGTAACGAATGGTGTCCAAAAAATGTTGCACACTCTTAAGAATAAAGGTTGTTTATATGATTCCTTGAAGAAACTTTAAAACCCATAAAACCATTTCAAGGTTCTTTATAGTGCAAAAAAGTTCTTTAGGATCAAAAAAGATCCTTTGGGGAACCAAAAATCAAAAAAGCCCCTATTTTTAAGAGTGCAGAACCAAATCATGTTATAAATGGCTGCTTGTGTGTGCTTCGAAGTACGTTTCTAGCTGAAGCATGACCAGGTGGGATTCAGAAGGACCACAGACGATCTTGGTCAGAGGAATGGTTTGTCTGTCCGGTTCACCTTCCTTTGGATCACGGAACAAGGTGCCCATCATAGCACTGTATCCCGTGAGGTCCACATAACTGCATACAATCACCAACAACCATATGTATATTTAATAAAACACCCTTACTGTCCAACTCATGAACATTTATTAGTTAGAAGTTACCAGGATGAGAAGCATTGCTTAGTGCTGATCACCCATTTGGAATTGACCAGAGAACCTCCACAAAAGTGATTGCCCTTCCTGAGAAGACCAATAATACATTTGTTAACAGTTTAACTTCCATAAAGTGATATCATTTGGGACAGATTACAACAGGACTAACCGGTCTCGAAGGCTGACCGTCCAGGGAGAGTTTCCAGGTGTGCCGCCCACTATTCTTAACCTGCTCTTCACAGTCCGGTCGTCCCGCTTCCCACACTCGTTGAACACAACCTCCGCTTTTAAACACAGTGGAGGGCAAGTTAGAAGCACAGTAACACACATCAGAGTCTGTACTGTTCACTGGGTATTGTTTTTGACTTACTTGTTGGCCCGATGATCGGCACTTTCTCTCCAGCTATATTATAACACATAAGAAGTACAAAAAATATGATTTAATTAATTAATTAATTATAATGATTTTAAAAATATATATATTACCATTAACAGTTTATACAAAATATATTCTAAATTATTTAATTAGTATTATTAAACAATACTATTCTATATTCTATACATCTATAGACATTGATGCTTCACCACACTGCTTGATGGCACAGTAGTCAAACTCAGTTTTGGGGTCAGAGGTGTAGCACCAGGGCCCGTGATGGTCTCCGTCTGGGTTCCTGCAGTAGTTGTCGGTCAGGTTGGCCTCTGGGTGTGTTTTGGGGTTTATCCTGCAAACAGATGTTTATAAATGACCTTGTATTTATACTTCAGATCAACTTTAAATGAGACAAAAAGAATAGGATCTTATTCGTACTTGTGAGGTGTATTGACGCTCCATTTCTGGCAGAGAATACCTTTACGTGTCTTGCGGACAACACCCCGATAGTTTTTGCCAATTTCATTATAGCAGTCTAGTTTAAGGAGAAGAAATCTGGTTAGTTAAACCGCCAATTTCAAATTTAAGTAAAATTTTTTATGCTTTTGAAAGATAGAATATATCCTGACAAATTTAGATATTTTGACAATTTTTCTATATTGTAAAATGGGATTCATTCCTGTGATCAAAGCTGAATTTTCAGCATCATTACACCAGCTTTCAGTGTCACAATCCTTCAGAAATCATTCTAATATGCTGATTTGCTGCTCAAGAAACATTTCTGATCATTTTAAGTGTAGAAAGTAGCTTGTGGAAATGGCAAAAAAAAATTTACTTTAAAAATAGAAAGTTCAAAAGAACAGCATTTATTTGAAAGGTTCTGTAACATTACAAATGTTATTATTATAACAAATATTTAAAAAAATGCATAAACTATTGACCCCCAGATTTTGAATGGTAGTGTAAATACAATATGCATATTAAGTGAGCATTCCTAGAAGATTTTTTTCACAAAGACAAAGCATGGTCAAAATGTATTCAAAAATGAAACTGTAGTTGATGTATTTAATCACTAGCGGGCGCTAAACTTTACCTTCAGCCTCGATGTCATCAGCACAGCGTTTGATCTGCAGGCAGAGAGCCGTCCTCATCTCAGACAGAGACGTGAAACACCAGGGCGCTTCAGAACCGTCAGGGTTACGGCAGTAGTTCTCCTCCAGACCCCTAAAGGAGGAAACAAGAGAGTCACAATCAACCAGTTTATACAGTTCTGATGAAGTCTGTTTATCAAAACAGATTTGGAAAAATGCAGCATTACATCACTTGCTTACAATGGACAAGTAAAAACATCACAAGCACTCCAGTCCATCACTTAACATCTTGAAAAGCAATCATTAAGGTGTTTAAAAGTTGCTTCTGGCCAAAATACGAGTCCATAATACCACTTCCTCATTGATGAACTGGACTGGCGTGGATTATTGAGATGTTTTTATCAGCTGTTTCAGCTCTCATTCTGACGGCACCCATTCACTGCAGTTTATGAGCAAGTGATGTAATGCTACACTACAAATCTCTTCTGATTAAAAAACGATCTCGTTTACATCTTGGATGGCATGAGTGTGTAAAAACCTTTAATTGACATTTTTGTGTAAACTATTTCTTTAACTCACTTGCACTCGTAGGTTTTAGGGAAAAAAGGGTGTTCGTGGGGTTTCTGGGCGTCCCAGCGCTGACAGGGAATTCCAGAGGTTGTTTCATTGACTTTGCCTCTGTAATCCTCTCCACGGCCCCGGAAACAATTAGTGGTGTAGCTGGAGCGAAAACGGCGCTTAGGAGACTCAGCTTTAGGACAGGAAAAAGGAGGCGAGTTAAAAAGGGGAAGAAATTGATGTAGGAGAAACATTTGAGATACTAAAGATATCTCATTGATTGATAGTTCGTATCGCAGGGTAAATGTGGAGCTATAACTAGTAGCTCATATGGCTGTGTGTATATATACTTCACATATTTATATTCTATTCTACTTCTATTCTCATTTTATTTTATTGCTAGATTATTTTGTATATTATATTCTACTTCTATTTTGCTGTTTTACTTAATTGTTTTTTAAATGTGTCAATTAGTTGGGGCAGTTGTGCAATACATTTCTGTTCATGTCGTACCGTGTATGTACAGTATGTGAACGTGACAAATAAAATTTGAATATGTATATTGGACAGATGCAGTCATTGTCGTTCAATCGGGTGTCAATGACAGAAAATAATAGATTTCCGCACTTTTCTGCACATATTATGAAACAGATCAATCATTGCATATTCATAAAGAATAATATTGTCGTACGTCTTGCGAACCCAATGCAATAAACTGCTATTAATGTTGTGCTCTCAAACAGAACACCATATGCACGTTTCTGACTTTCAATTATATAGTTGTCTTTTTGAACAGCACTGATGTGATTGGAAATGACAGCAATGTCCCCAGGAAGATGAAGATCTGTGTTCTTTAAACAGAATGAATGAATAATAATCTAAACGATTTGCATGGAGATTGAAATTCATGCACTGCTAACAGAATGCAAACGACTGTTAAAGGTTATTAGTGTTGTGCGAGCATTTTAAAGTTGACATTGCATCGAAAAATGACTTAGAAGTTCTTTTTTTAAAGTTTTTCTTCAGTTTAATCTCTGCTAAATATTTATAATCTTTGACTTTAAAATAATGTTTCAGAAATGCCTCTCTGGAATAGATGTACTGCATAAATATAGTTTAACTTGGTGTCCTAAAAAAATGAAACTAAAACAGGAAAAAAAAGTAATAGCAATTCTATAGACATAAAAACTACTCAAACTGACAGACACACAATAAAAGAAAAAATTGATTCCAAATTAAAAAAATTAATTGCATCTATAGTAATTATACTAAAATAACAGTGGTTATAATTTGCATGTTCTGTTCAATGCATGACAATTCATAGCTGTGTAAAAAAAAAATAAAACAATTTGCAAGCAACATAAAGCATGAAATGAATTAATTAGTTATTTTTTACACCTTCTCGTGGCGAGAACAATGTGAATAACAAAAGTCATACAATTACAAAAAACCTAAAACATTTCACTATAAACAAATGTAAAAAAAACCCATGAAATAAAACAATCTATCCTTGTTGTAAGGAGCAGAAATACTCACGGCACTTGCTTATATCACAGCTCTCTCTCTCCACCGTCGGGTCAGTGGTGTAGCACCAGGGCACAGGAGACGCGTCCGGGTTACGGCAATAATTATCATCCAAACTTTTATCAGGATACCTGGTCGCACAAACATCAGCAATGAAGTTATCAGCATCTGCTAAAAATCACTGCATGATTAACTCACTGCCACTGCAGGTACAGGAATGCTCACATATTCATATCCGCTGCTGTTATATTTCGATTTTAGTGCTTTGGTAGACAGTTATGTCATATTTACTTCTCTGGCTGGTAGATGTGTTGATGTGGATACTGTTGGTCCCATCTCTGACACTCTTTCCCGCTCACTGTGTGATCCACCTGACCTCTGTAGTCTTCTCCATTACAAGTGATGCACACCTCTGATGGAGAAACATACAAACATCTGCTCAGAACAAACCGTCGATGGCTGTGAAAGTAAACCCACGGTGCTAACATGTAGCTGGTCGTACCATTTTTACACTGAGGAATGTCGCAGGTCTCATATCTGCGTTCAGGATCAGTGGTGTAACACCAGGGTCCGATGCGGTCGCCGTCCGGATTACGACAATAGTTCAGCTCCAGACCGTTAGTAGCAGACGGAGTCCATCTATTCCAAACAGTGATCACGTCATACTAATATCGCAGTTATACATTCAGTCATTAAAGTCATTTTCTGATTAAAATAGGCACAATAAATTAATTATGTTTTTCAAAGAATTCTAAAAAATTTATTATTTTCCACAAAAATATGAATTGTTTTACAACACTGATAATAAAAGAAAATTTTTCTTGAGAAACAAATCAGTGCAATTACATTATGTTTAACTGCTATGCTGGCTTTTGTTTATCATCTACAGTGGATTTGGACAAAATGAACTGACCCTGCTGACTTTCTTAATACACAACCTTTGTTTTAAAAGTATCCAAATACCTTAACATGACATTGTAAGAATTAAGTAAGCTTAAGTTACATAAAAACATTTTTTACATAAAGTTTGTGCCATATACCTGTGATCATGAGGGAACTTGGACCACCACTGTTGACATGTTTTTCCACTCTTAGTCGTCAACACTTTCCCTCTATAGTCTTCTCCTTTACCCACAATGCACTTCCTGACATAGACTGCATACAGAAGAGCATTATGTACATGTGATTGCAGAGGCACGATATGGGTTTTTAATGGATGATGACATATTTCATCTCCTTATCATCTTCCAAACAAATATTTTCAAAATGTATCGAAAAAGATTTTAAGAATCAATGTGTCACCTTTCATCTCATAAAGATCACAGTTCACGTTTCTCTTGACATCTGCATTATCTCCGTCGCCCACCCAGGGCAGATGTTTACACGCCAAAGCTGGACGGAACTCATAATTAAAAGCTCTGGAAAGTTCAGAAATACATATTATATTCCCTTCAGGAAAAGAAACAAGCTTAAGTGTACTGAATGCGCACTTATAGAGTGCTGTAAATCTTAAAATACATACATTTTAAAGTTTTTTTTGTTTTTTTAAAGATTGCAGAATAAAAATAAAAGGCCACTTAAGTGTGCTTAAAGGCAGATCATCACTGCATTTTTAAAAAGTGCCAAATAAAAAGTGTTGCTTTAACATTTATTTTAATTTATGTTTTAATAAACTTTGTCTTGCTTTAAGCAAGTACATTTATTTTAATCTGTTGGCTAACATTTAAGCACACGTAAAGTATATTAGTGTAATTTTAAGTTTACTGTGTTATTTGATATGAAATATAAAGTTAACATATTTTAGATGCACAAAAGAAAACAGCAGCAATAACAAAATGACATGGAAAGAAGTATTAACGTTAAAAAGCTTCACTAATTGCATTTAAAATAGATGTTTATTTATTTTATTTTAAGGTCCGATTCTCACTATTAACTAACTATTTGTGACATTTTATGCCTCAAACTCCTAATTTGTAGCTTATTAGTAGTTAGTAAGGCAGTTAGGTATGGTAGGATTAAGGGAAGTAAAAAATGCTTATGCAGAATAAGTATGCATAATATGTATTTAAGATGAACTAATAAACAGCCAATCTCTCTCTCTCTCAGCTTGCATAATAATAATAATAAATAATGCAAAATAAACAGCCAATATGCTTGTAATATGCATGCTGGTTATTAGTGAGAACTGGTCCTAACTAAACTAAACTCTTACCCAATATCCCAATAAACAATAGTTTTTATTTAATCATTAAAAACATGCATAAAAGTTGCTTTAAAAATTAGTTTGCATTGTATTATATTATTTAAAGGTATATGTTTGCGAAAAGTATACATCTTATTTACATTTATGGACAAAATAAGGAAATTAATAAATTAAATTGATTGTAATAAAGGCAACTGAAAAATATGCCTTTTTAATCATTTACCCACAAAGAGAATTATATTTTGGCTGTAAAGCTGATAGATGCAGTGCATGCTGGGACACGGAAGTGGGGATATGAGACCTGCATTCTGGACTCTCTGTGCAGCGTTTAGCACAATCCTCCAAAGTGATCCCTGGAAGTTCAGTCAGACGGTTGACGTTCCAGGATTTCAGGACCAGCTCTCTCCCCTCGGATCGCTGGAAATCATTCAGTGCGCTGCGAAACGCTGGGAAAACACACATCAGAAACATGCACCATTTCACCACTTTGGATTTATTTAGTAATCAAGAAAATTAATTAAATCACCCGAAACCAAGAAGAAATGACTTAAAGATGAAAACAACGACATGAACAATGTTTACAGTCCATGTTAGTGAATAGCACACTTTTTGTGCCGGTTTCAATGTTGCAACGTTCCTACTCTCTCTCCATGTGTGTGTGTCCTTAGAGGGGCTTAAACACACATGACCTTTGGATCTGTAAACTACATCTGTTCCACAATATTCCCAGTGGCATGGCATGATCATGAAGTGATGCCCAAACAACTACACCGTACACAGAAACTGGCAGAGAAATCCGTCCACAGCTGTACACACATGCTTAAATTACATCTATATAAATATGTGCCTGTACGCATGATGAAAAAGGGCCATTAATAACATAAATGTGACAAGAATACAGTGCAATTCCAATAGAAACTGAGATCTGCCACGGCAATGTTTTGAAGAATTCTTTAAATACCAAGCAGCCTTGTGCAGGAAATCTCTCTAACTCAATTGTATTGTGAAGTTTCTTTACAAAGCTCAGTCTCTGTTCTCTCATAGTTTCAGTCAAAATATCACTGTAGTTGTAAAATAGCAATGAATAATCATACGATCTTAAGGGTTAGCGTCTGTAATTTGGTTTTAAGACAGTGGTGGATAACACTAACCATTGTTTTATTATAGAATAGTAGTGTTCGAGCAGATTGGAGTCACATATGTTTGCTGGCTGTTTGGGAGCCTAAACAACTAGTCTAGAAACAATTCACCTTAAAACACAACAATTACAAAGTGCATCAAAATACTTAAAGTGAACATTTAAGAACTCATTAATTATAAGAGTATTGATCTTACCATGAACTGTGTGAGGCCAGGGCAGCAGAACTGTGAGAAAGAAGAGTGGAATCATGGTTATAAGAGCTGCTTTACTCCAACAGCAGAGCTCATCTGAGGACTTTGATTCTTTTCGACTGGAAGAATTGATGAAGGGGGTGATGTGTGTGTGTGTTTACTCCACAGATGACCTGATAAAACCAGACATTTCCCAATAAATCTGGCCAAAGTAAAGAACTCTTTACCAAACATATACTAAAAACAAATAAACAAAATAATAGTAATAACAATAATAATAAGTAAGCCTATTATTAGTAATAACTTACAATTTTAGCTAATAATAAATTAATTATTAATGGCTAATTAAATACTCTTCCTCTTAGTTATAATAAACAACTTGTTTTTTTTTAAATGGTGATAGGGAGGTAATATATGATGAAAAGTAGTAATTAAATAGACTGATTCACGAGTCATTAAATCATTCAACCGATTCGTTTTGAATCTTTTACGACCAAAACAAAAAAAAGCATTTTCCTTACAACTCTTACAGCAAATTCTATAAGAGTGTGTTTTTTAATTAATCAATCAAAGAATGGATCTTGCCTTCAATAGATGTGACCCAATAAATGATCGACTTAAAATGATTGAGCGAAACATGAACGTTCACTTAAAGCATTTGTTTACAAACGGAGCGCAGTTTAACACGATGGCCCATTTACACTGATATTACAGGTGATCTGATTACAATTATAACACAAAAACCACACTTTAACACGTGTAAATGAGCCCAAGGCGCTTTGTGATCAGAAACCGATTAGCTAAATGGCGTTAGCGTTTTACATTTCAGTTTCCCTACAAATGGGAAACGCATAAAAAGCTAAATATGAGCTATTTACCATAATTAAAACCCGAACCCGTATTAAAAAAATAAATAAATAAATTAAATGCACTGAAGATTGTTTTTATTCAGTAACAGCATACTGATTTAAAAGCTAATTGCAACTCACTAATTCAAAAATAAATCAATTATAATATATAATTTGCATAAAAGCTGGTTAAAACACGCCAAAGGGAAATGTTTTGTGGAGCGTTGTAATAGTCGCCAGAGCCGCTAGAGGTCAGTGTGTCTCTGCTTAAAACTGAGTCTTCCGGGACTCAAACCTCTTACAAAAGTACAAAAGTTACACATTTATTTGTCCATGTCGTACTCCGGTTCATGGATGAATTATTAAACTTTAATAAAGTAAACGCGTGGAATACTTTATACTGCAACCTATTCTAACTAAGAAATCGAGGCGAACGTGTTGTGTTTTGCTTTCGTTTGTTTCTCCAGAGGTTCCGCTCTCGTCTGTATCGTCATGTCGTCGGCTGAGGTTTCTGAAGGCTCGGTTTTGGTCGAGATCTGCGGAGATCAGCCGCTGTTTTACCGCCAGGCGCTTCCGTCGAGCGGTGCCGCCAGGCTCTGCGTGCTGCTGCTGCACGGGATCCGGTTCTCCTCTGAAAACTGGCTCAGGATCGGGACTCTGGAGAGTTTAGCGGCCGCGGGTTACAGAGCTGTAGCCATCGACCTGCCAGGTGTGCTTCAGAAACACCTCGCTCATACACTGATACACAGCTCATATTAGATGATAAATTACTAGTGCTGGATAAATAACATAATTATGTAGCATGGTATTCACATAGGCTTTTGTATGGTGCCAAAAACCGCGGTAATACAATATTTGTTGGTTGATATTGCTATTTATTCAGTCTTACTTTATATAATTATAATTACACTGAACTATTATAAATAAATAAATCAAGATAACGTTTATTAGTCTTTAATACGGGCAATTTAAAGAGCTCTAAATCCATTAAATGGATTTGATAAAATGTCATACTTAATGGTAAGTTTAAATATATAATTATTTTATATTGTTAATACTGTTATATAGAACATTCAGCTTAATTTATGTACTATTATATTTAATTATAAATAGTGCTGTCAAATGATTAATCTAAATATATATATATTTTTTCATAATGTATGCATGTACTGTTTATTTATTATGTACATATAAACACACACATACAGAATATATTTTGAAAATATGTACCAGCATACACATTTATATATTATATTTAAATATATTTTTTATATAACCATAATTTTACATGCATGTGTTACATACATAATAAATATACGCAGTACATTACATATATATTATGTAAACCAACCCTCCTTTTTTGGATGTGATTTATTGTTGGACAGCACTAACTACAAATATCATTTAATAGCCTTTAATATATAGAATAATTTTTTTAAATAAATTATATATTAATAAAATTTAAAATAAAATGATCTGTATTTTTTTTAAGTTAATTATCTGTTTTGCAACCATTACTTAGGTATTTTTTGTTAGTATTTTAATATATTACTATTTTATTCATGCATATTGTTCAGATTAGATTTATTATAAATGTACCCGTTAATATATAAATAATTATGCAAATATAATATTTAACAGCCTTTAATATATATTATAATATATATTTAAGTATATATAAATAAACCCTTCTACTATATAGATTAATTTCAGCAATTGTTACTTTACACTCAGGTAAACATTAACTGAAATCTTTGCACAAAACATAAGCTTGTAACTTCCCCTAGACTTCACTAACAGATTTCCGCTGGTTTGTGTCCCTCAGGTTTAGGTCAGTCTAAGGCGGCTCCGACCCCGGCTCCAGTGGGTCAGCCTGCACCAGGTGTGTTCCTCAGACAGGTGTGTGAGGCTCTGCAGACCGGCCCTGTGGTGATCATCAGCCCGTCTCTCAGCGGCATGTACTCGCTGCCCTTCCTCTTCCAGCACTCCGAGCAGGTCAAGGCCTACATCCCTGTCGCTCCCATCTGCACAGAGAAGTTCACAGCAGAGCAGTACAGCAGCATACAGGTCAAACACACGTCCATCTATTAGAAAATGTGCTAAAAATTAGTGATGTTCACCTTTATGTACCTCTACAGACTCCAGCTCTTATAGTTTATGGAGACCGGGACTCTCAGCTCGGGGAAGTGTCGCTAAACAATCTGAAGAATCTGCCCAATCACAAAGTGGTGGTAATGAAGGGGGCGGGGCATCCTTGTTATCTTGACGATCCAGAGACCTGGCACAAGGCAGTGCTGGACTTCCTACAGTTCTTGTGATCATGTAAAACCTAATAGTATAACTAATCTAAACATTACTTACATAAGTGATCAATATGAAGTGCGTTTAATTTCGTACTTATATCAAAACACTAGCTTTTTTTTCTATGCAGTTCTGCTTTAATTGGCTTTTTTGTGCTTTTGTTTGAAATGCATTTCATGTTCAAGACCCAAAGTTTACACGAAATGCTGTTTGCAACCCAGTTCATGTATGTTAATGAGAAAATAACAGGATGGGATTTAATGAACTGGGTATATAATATTTGTTCAAAATCAATAACAAAAATCATGTATAAAATTAAATAAGTGTAAATCTTATACAATGGATACACTATTCTCATATTTTGTGTTAATATGCCGCCTTTGACAATATAGTGTATATTTTTTTTGCTTTCAAAACCGAATCAATTAATTAAATATACTTTAAGAATGTTTTAATAATATGATACTGTATGTTTATGCATCTCTGTAATGTGTTGATTGCATCAGAAAAATAACCACTACACAATGCACTGAAGTGAAAAATATGAACATTATTTAATAACTGATTCTCTGTAATAAACAATTTGAAAATATTTTACAAGGAGTCACAGACACAATATTTTACAAATTTTCCCTTGTCTTTTTTTGTTGTCTGTACAAAAAAATGGAGCAACATGGACCCAGAGACGAGGCACTGAGCCCCCAACACACAATCCAATAAACGAACGAAAGAAAAACGCTCACCATGATTTCAGACCTCAACTCATGAGTATTATCAGCAGTACTGTTTCTATTTTTTTTTTTAAATCGTTAATACATTTTAAAACCTCACTCATGTTAAATTCTGTTTCTCCTTTGTACGTTTTTTTTTATATATATTTTTTTGTACACATTTGTCACGGAGCACCAGACTAAAGACTACGTAATCACATACACACGTCTCGCTGATGGAAACGCGCCTACAATGATGTTGCTTTGGAGGGGGAGGGGCTAGGGGAGAGTCTGAGCTAATGACTCCTCCCAGTGGGCGGGTTATACATCAGGCCCCTCCCCTTGCGCAAGCTGCTTTCTCTTTTTAGCTTTTCTTTTTGAATACAGTTTTTTTTACTCTTTTTTTTTTGGCAAAAGCAAATCTTTCAGACCACTTAAAAACAAGGACTTTGTTCCACAGTGTACTTGGAATTGTGACACAAGACCGACACATTCATGATCATTTAATCGCAGTGTCTTGCCAAAATGTGTTTCCCTAATTCGGGCAGTTCAGTGCCCCTGTACATCGACAGTGTTCCAGTTTTAAGACAATTACACACTTTCCCCCCAAAAATAAAATACAAGAATAAAAAAAGAAAATGTGGCAAAGTTTTAAAACAACTCACCAGAATAAAGAACAAGGCATATTTCAACTTTTCAGAGCACTCTTTACCCTGATATGAAATAAAATTGCAGATTGTTTCCATAATCAGGCAAAGAAAGAGGTACACATTAGCCATTTAACATGTTTCAACATTAAAGTTAGAGGAACAGTTCACCCAGAAATGATGTCATAATTTGCTCACTCTCATGTCATTACGAACCATTTTTCAATGAGTAACTTAAAAATTCAAGACATCTGGACAAGCTTTGCGATAATTTTATTGAGCATTTATGTCCTTTTAGGAGCTTGAAAGCCCCCCATTGCTATATGTTTATGGTTTTGTAAGATAACACTTATGTTTTGCCTATTATCAGGTTTGGAAAAACTTTGAGGGTGAGTAAATGATGCTTTCTTTCTTTTTTTGGTAGACTATCCCCCTAAACTTCGCACATCATATTGAAGCTTCAACAGTCTTTTTAAAACTTCTATTTTTTTTTGTCTTTCTACAGTACCACATATGACCTTGCACTTGTATTTCAGAAATTGTTTTGTTTTTTTCCCATTTTCGATGTCTCAGTGGGGTCTGAAATGTATATTGATACTGTAGATGGATTCTGGGTTATAAACAGTATTCAGATGTGAGAGTGTCAGGATGAGGATTGCATTCAAGGTCAAATATGAGTGATATGTACAGTCCACTGAATGAAGCTTAACATTGGTTTTCTCTATAACCAATTAGCTCTGAAGGTGGATGACAAACAAAGCGAGTGACGTAAGATTGGTGTCCGCTAGCATCACACATGCAGTTTCACCTCTCAAATAAGGTGTATATAAAATACATGACAAATAATAGTTCACCTGAAATGAATTCCCATTTACTCACCCTCCCACTCTTCTTTCACTCTTAAAACAAACAGAGATGTCCTCTGCATCCATTTGTTTTCACGCAGATGAATGAATGTCATACAGGTTTGGAATGATATGAGGGTGAATAAATGATGCATTTTGGGTGAACTAGCTCTATGAACAGAAACATAGAGGGAATGTTTAACATGTTAAGTGCTGTCTTTTTAAAATTGCACAGGCGACTAAAACAGGCTTTAACAGATTTTGCCTCGAGACAGACAGATACGTAACATTCGTTTGACACAGATCATTCCTTCAACACCAATAACTGACGACACTCTCAAAATACTTCTCATAAAATCATCTATTTTCACAGTTATTTCACATAACGGCAAACACGGGTTCACTTCCTGAACCATCAGCAAACTCTCACTCTATATACCGGACAAATAAGCTACAGCAGTAAAGCCATTCCCATATTTTTGTAAGGAACTGCCTCTGTTGTGAAGCCAGAGATGGACTGAGGTTATGTAGAGCATTCAAACCCAACACCTACTTAACCAAAACTCAGTAGCAAGAGAAGCTCTTACAAGGACAATTTAAAAAACGATGGGCCGTTTTTTTAACAAGTCTTGCCAGGGAGCCTTAAAGGAGCACTGAAGGCGATGGTGACTAAAATGCCAAACGTGCAACTGAGAATCAGTCAGAGGTTCAGATTTAGCTCCGATTGTTGATAAAATAAATGCATAAGGTGCTTGTCAGGTTTGTGTACATTGCAGGGATGAAGCTGAAGGTTATGGCAAACGCTGCGGCTTAATAATACTTTTTAAATCAATAAATTGCGTTCCTTATATCAGTCAGGTGACAATGTTTGGAGGCACTGGCTGCGTTCAGAATAGCATACTAACCATACTGTATGCACATAGGTTTTAGATGTATAGAATATTTGATGAGCAACTACATTTGTCATAATATGCATTACAATGCATGCAATACTGAATGCAATGCACTCAACTTGGCCTGCCTTTTCCAATGTATGATTATCTAACCAAGCATTTTTAAACAAACTTTGGAAAAAAATTAATTAAATAAAGTTTGGTAAATATTGGATTCCACTTATTGCAATGGTTCTTCAGAAAAATGTAGTTGGTCATCCAAACAATCATGTGACCAGAACAAACCATAAGACTGTATGTAGTATTTTAAATAACATAGCATGAAGAATATAGTATGCAGTATGATAGTATTCTATGTGGAACACAACCTGTGAGTTTTAAGGCCCATGAAAGTGTTCTACTGCAGTAAACTGACTGATAGCGAAGCGGTCCAATATAAAAGTGCATCAAGGCACAGCTAAATGAAGGTTGATGCAGGGCCCAGAACAAGTGTTTTTGCTTAAGTTTCATCGCATTATTAACATTTCAACATAAGAAACAATGTCATGACAGATACCAAGGCCTGAAACATACACATGTATGCAAGCATTATTCAACATTAAATCCAGCCTACATATCTAGATATGTTTTGGCCCTTATGTGTATATGAAAAATAAAAAAATTCTCTTCTACATGAATGATTGACTAGTATCATGGTTACTATTACTATTCACAGACAAGTCCATCAGTGCAAAAAACGGCGCAAACAAACAGCGTATGTGATGTGATCAGATGCAATATGTGATTGACATTCTGAGATTGTGGAAAAACTGTACAGCACAGAATTACAGAGACTGGAAACAGATATCATCACTAAAAACAAACTGCATTTCAATCCATCAAAGATCTTCATTAGCAGATCTCATCTTATTTAAAGGAACAGTTCACCTAAATATGTATTATTTAATAACAGGTCATTAATAAAATTAATTAATAAAAAAGAGAGAAATAAAAGTCCATTTGATTTGCATGTGATATTCTAAGTCTTCTGCGGCCATACAATAGCTTTTGATATGACTTGACATTTATGAACCTTTTTTTTTAAAACTGGAAATCATGGTCACTAAAACAGATTTTTTTTTTTTAATTCTCATTTGGTGAAAAACTAACAGAATATGGGTTCGGAATAAATAAGTAAATGAAAAAAAAAATCACACAAAATTAAAATTTTTAGGTGAAATAGTCCTTTAAAAATAAACACATGCTATTTCATATTAGCTGCAAGTATTATATTACTAAAGCATTAATATAGTATACCTTGTGATAAAAATAATAAGCAGATTAAAAAGCCTAACAAATAAAAAGCCTAACCTAATGGTACCAGGGTTGTGATATAAATAGAAATAAAAACTCTATGAAGCCCTTGTGACTGATGTAGGAATGGTGCGATACCTCTTTAATTTCTCTACTATCTTTTCCTGTGGTTTTCTTACCTCCTAATTTGGCTAGAAAAATCCCACCACACAACAAGTCTCATTTTGGCAAGAAGTAGATATAGTGCATAAATAAACAAAAGATAATTCTCGTTAAATACCCTAATATACGGAGGTATGTTTTTAATACTCGCATGTTGTTATTGATATTTTTTTGAGAATCGCTTAAAGTTCTGCTCTTATTCTGTTATTTTCTCGTTACCGGAAGCTAGACGGCGTCAGAATGTCCTGCTGCCTCGAAATGGGTTACGTGATGAAGATGAGGATGATGAGGATGACCTTTCCCCTTTAGAGGTGGAGTCAAACGAAACCCGACCCCTTTCGGCCGCAAGGGCAGGAGGGAACAGTCCGTGTCATTTTCCACCATTTCTTCGTTGGCCGTCGTTCTTCACATCGCTAGCTTCCTGTTTCCGTAAAGACACTTTAAGCTCCTCCCACAAATGCTCTCGATTGGCAGGAGACGACAAAGTTCTGCAACGGTCACTAAGCAACAACCTGTGAAGCTAAGTGGATGAAGCAGTACGGCTGGGCTTCCGTATAAGGGCAGGAGGAAGTCCCTTTATATTACCTATGACTAGAGCAACGGGGAGATAAAGGAGAAATGGGGAATTAAGGAGACGAGAAGAAGGGAGAAGAAGACAGGAGGATAGAGTTAAACAGAGGGGCGGGCCAGAACACACAGGAGGAGGAGCTGGAGGAGGAGTAAAGTGAGGAGGGAGGGGCGGAACGAGTGACCCCGCCCACAGTCTGATGTGTTTTCCTGCAAGAGAAAAAGAGAAACATGCGCCTTGGTGTGAAATGTGAAGCTCGTTTGTTTAAGCACTCAAATATTTGCAGTCTTGCTTAAGCATTACCGATGTTTTTCTTGTGGGCGGAGTTTACAGAGCTCATTATGCCATCTGTTTTTAAATGGACATGTGTACTTACGAAAACACTGTAGTCGAAACAGGATGTGGTTCCTTTTCTATACCGGGCTGTGGCTATCGTCTCACATGTATTCGTTTCTTTATCTGAGAAACAGAGTGTTAAGGAACATCTTTTTTTTTTTTTTGTGAATTTAGAGTTAATAAGTGTTAAAGGAGCCTTATGTAAGAAATGGCCAAAACCGGTACTGCAATCACTTTCAAAATACTGCTGAGCGGTGTCTCCCCCTCCCTCTCCCCGC
>JAUCNO010001758.1:20447788-20467435 GCA_032353835.1 Enteromius viviparus
TTTTCTTAATGCCTGTTGAACATAACAGAGACATTTTATGATTATTACAATAAATTTCTTACATAATGCTCCTTTAATGTTCAATATGCTTGTCCAGGAAGAAGCCATTACATTGTTGACAACACTGCTAACAAGAAATTTAGTAATGTTGCTGAACATTTAAAATAAAAGACATTTATGCATATTACAATAAAATAACAAAAACAGTTATTATATTAGTATACATTTAAGTTGTTTTGTTTTCAAACGTATGAACAGCAGTGTGCATTGCATTGTTATTGCATCAAAGTAAAACCAATGCAAGACATGGATGTTTATGGAAAAGGATACATTCTGTCTCCACCTGAGACAGTTTCTCTATTTCACAGGAGTCACAGGACAGTTTTTCAGCCACTACGAACAGCAGGTTGGTGTTGTTTATTCTCTTAGCATGAATTAACCTGTGAATCAGAAACATTATTAATACGAGACTTTGATCTGTATATGTGATGTATACTGGCAGCATGATTGCTGCGGGTCTGACCTGGAGCAGTTGACACAGTCCTGGAGTATGTTGTAGGAGCTGCTGATGTTACTGAAGTAAAACTGAGTCTGTACCGTCACGCAGCTGGTCTCTCTAGAATCCAGTCCTTCAGCATCCACCTCATCTGCATTCACACACACAAGTTCGATTAGTCTTCTATTTGATTTACTTAAACAATGACCTTTTGAAATCAATGTAAACGTCACGCACCTGTCATGAACCAGCTCTGATAGGCGAACCCATACAGCATCTGCTGCAGCAGTGACCTATAAAGGACAACACACACTCCAGAGTGTGAGCATGTGATGTTTGCACGTTCACAAGCTACTACATCAGTGACTCAGTCATTATAATTAAGTGTAAGAGAAACTCACCAGGCAGCTGCTGACGTCCACCAGGCAACATTTAACACATCAGCAATAGTAGGCTGAGAGGAAACACATGACAATTTAGTCAATTTTTAGTAGTAATTTCATTATGCATCATTTTGTCATTTTAATTAGTTTTTAAGTTCTATTTAAAGAAAAATCGCTTCCTATTTGAGTCATTTTAACTTATTTTGCTTTAGTTAACTGCTCATTCACAATTGTTTAAGTTTGCTTTTCAGCTTTATTTCAATGTGAAAATTTAATGTAGCCCTTATTAAGAATAACACAGCATTGTGTAAACCAATCCAATTGCAGATTTTAAATGTATTGTTTATATGCATTGATTCAAATATTGTTCATTTATTTATTTCCTTTTTTTAACACCATTCCAGCATCTAAAGCTAAATTTATGGCGAGAACCAGTCATTCTAGACAAGTCAATTCTTACATAAGTCTTCTATCATCGCGCACGCATCCTGTGATAAGTCTCCAATTAACCTAACGTGCATGTCTTTGGGCTGTGGAAAGCATGTGCTTTATATCCACTACAAACAAAACCTCAGTGCATGCACGTGCACAGCGCAAAAGAATAGCTAATATCCAAAATATGCTGGAAAAACTTTTCAGCAAATGTTTAGCATAAAGTAAAGACATTTAGATACTGATGTTTCCCTATATTATGTTTACTTGGTCTTAAAACGGTCTTAGATTCACCTTCAGAAAAAATTGCAGAAACCCTGGCATTGCACATGTGCAAAAATGTTATTACGATGGTAGTATGTTAGTACATATGTAGTGTTTTCATATTTAACATATATATCAGTCTTTTCAGTCAGATTTGGATTTGGATTTATTGAGGTATTTTTTAGGATGCATGTGAACATAGGCATTGATCGTACCACAAACACTCCTCTCGGGGCGGCCCCTGTGTTGCTGCTGGGCACCGGGTCACACACTGACTGATAGTCGTAAGACTGCTTGCGTTTGTAGAAGGAGTTGTTATAGAGCGCGTAAAAGAGGGTGGCATCGACCTCGCCGAAGAACATCCCAATCTACCAATAAAAGGAAAAGAGCAGAGTGAAAAACAGCATCGCTTTACACATCACTTTTCTGTTGAACGTCCTGACCTTATTCAAGTAGTCTTTCTGATTGGACATGACGAGGAAGCCGCCGTCATCTATCAGATAACAAAGCAGGTCCTGGAAAGAAAGACAGATGGACATCTTTAATCGGTCATTTTAATGGAAAATCACTAGATCAATCGGCTATGCTTAATGGATAAACTGAAAAAAGGGAGCTATAGATCTCAGTATTGACTGATCTGAGTGCATTAAGAGCCTCTTACATCACTGTTAGCTTCACAGTCCATTTCACAGCCACTGGTGGGTCCACACTGTCGGGCAGAAACAACAGTATTAGAGCAGCTTGTGTATAGGCATACATATACAGAAGTGTGTGTGTGTGTGTGTTCATTTAACCGTTTGAGAGCTCTGCCGGTTGCTGTTGGTGTGGTTGCTCGCCAGGATCTTGAATTTGTCAGTCCAAGCCTCGAGATCAAGCTTCACACCCAGAACTAAGAGAGTGGAAGATAGAAACAGGATGTGAAAGTTAAACCCCGAGACCAGTTCACCATTTTTACCCACCTTACAATTACAATGATTTTTCAACTGTACCCCTAATGCTTATCAGGGCTGCATCTATTTGAAATATTTAAATAAAATGTTTACAAAATTATGTTTTGATATAATTTAAATCTTTCAGAAATCATTCTTATATGCCGATTTATTATTAATGCTGGAAACAAATGAGCTGCTTAATATTTTTTTGTAAGCAAAGATATTAGGATTCTTTGATGAAAAGAACAGCATTTATTCACAATAGAAATATGTATCAACATATACAATAATAAACTGAATGAAATATTGTTAACACAATAAGTTAACCCTTGTGATGCATTTCCATCAACATAACTCATTTTCAACGATGTTTTAAAGCAGCACTTATCTCTGCTAATCCTCATGTCAGCTAATCCTAACGTAACGGGATGATCATGAGCTCAGCGAGGAAGCACAGCATATCACTGTTGATTTCTAGAGGTTTAAGTCAAAAATGTCCAAATGTCTCTGGATTTATTATATTTGAGAGAGCTCATGTATTCAAACACAGCAGCTGACGTGTATTAAGTTTTTAGGTCTATTGATTTATTTGATCTTGCCTTCATTTGTGCACAGAATTGACTGATTCAAAAGGTCTCCATGTGGACCTTATCTGTTGTTCATACTAATAACATTCAAATAATTCCAGCTTTTCATCAGGCAGTTCATTTCTTCAAGAGAGGCAGGTGTCATGTACAGTGTATGTGAAGTATTTTGTTTTACACATTTATTTTTGGCATCATAGCTGACAGGAAGTGAAGCCGTAGAGAGATGAGGGGGACTCGATTGGGAAAGGTCTGCAAGTCGGGACTTGAACTTGTGATGCGATAAGTGCAACAGCACCGAATGTCATCTCGCTGCCCACGAGGCTACCAGCACCGACATACGTGGAGTATTTTACCTGCAGGTTTCAGGTTTCTGTTTCCTACAGTCACGTCCACTGCAGTGCTGACCAGAATGCCGATGGTGTCGTTCTCTTGATTCAGTATGGATTCATCATTGCCTGGACAACAACAAAGAAGCAGCTCTATTAAAACATAAAATTTATATTATATAAATGATTTACATTGTGAAAACACTGTCTCAGAGATCCTAGAGTGTGTGTTTCTCTCACCGGTGCGGTAGGGGGCTCTGAACATGTAGCCCTTGTTGTCCAGACTGCGACGGTAATAACTAGCATTAAATGGCTCTGGATCTTCCTCCCAGGTCTCAGAGGCCCTGATGTACAAACACACACACTTTACCTTAGCAGCTATTCAAAACAACACAAGTGCCAAGAAAACAAGACTCACTTGTTAGGGAAAACCCGAGTGACGCCTCCATCTGTGGCTGCAAAGACCGCCATAAAGCCATACCTACAGCATCATAACACACACACTCATTCATTTATCACCAGCTCCAGGTTAATGCCTCATAAACGTCAGTCTACTAATGAATCAGAGGAGTTTCAGTGGCTCATCTTGAATATGAACATACGTGTTGAGGTCCTTGTTCTTCCAGACTTTATCTACCAGCTCTTTAATAATGCCAGTGTCCAAGATCAGATTATGCAGCAAGAAATTGTCACCTGTGTGAAATATTGAGGATAATATTATGACATAATGAGCTAATATCTTCTCAAACTGTCAAAGAGAGTTAGTGAATCACAGCGATGTTATACTGTATATACAGTAGTCAACATTTGAAGTGGATCATAAAAGTTCGTCAAAGTTGTCCTAAAACAAGATACAAGAAGGTATTGTTTATTATTTTAGGACAACTTTAATGAAAGGCTATGATCCACTTTGAATGTTGACTACTGTATATATATATATATATATATATACAGTGAAGTCAAAATAAGTCTTCAATATAGAAATAATATTAAATATAAGAATATTAATATAAAATATACATAACATAAATATTATTTTAATATTATATAAATAAAATATATTAAATAAGACATGAAAACCTTAAACTTAAATAAGCTTCTAAATGAGGAAATTAAAATTGTTGCCGTAGCAACTAAAATAACAAGTAAATAATCTGAAATAATGAAATGACTAAAATTAAAATAAAAAAAATATATATATATATATATTTATAAAATAATAATATCATAACATGACAAAAGTGCTTAATAAAATGACTAAAACTTTTATACATGCACAACATAATCTTTTTTACAGTATAATTATGTAGGCTGTTCAGCATGGCTGGTTTAAGATGTTCTCTTTAGCTGGAACATATGACATTTGGATAACGCTGAACTGAATGAAATCAAGTCATTGAATAATATCTGTGATCCTCACATTGTTTGGAGTCCGGTGTGACCTTCTCCATCAGAGCGATGAAGTTGAGCAGGAACTCTGTGTTGTTGTTAGACAGCTCCAGGTCTTTGCAGTATTCCCTGAGAAAAACACACATCATTGCACACTGGAAAGCTCTCTGTGATACAGATTAACATCAGAACATTTATATTATAGACTGTTAACCCTTAACAGACAGACAGAGTTTTACACTGACCGATATTTAACTTTCGTGTAAACATCTTAAACACACAAAACACCACAATTACATACAGAAAACACAGCTTCACTGCAAAAATGATTCTTAACCAGTATCTTTGACTGGTTTTCCAGTAAAAATACCTAAACATCCCTAAAACAAGAGAAATCGATCAGAGTAACACTGCAGTGCATTTAGTCTAAAACATACAGTAAATAACAAAGAATTTCAGTTTTTAGCATTTAAAATTTCATGCACAAGTATTTGCAGTTATTCTATAATTAATTTCAGAAATGTACAATCAATTCGTGAGTGAAATAAATCCTACACTTTTTCACTTAATTCAACTTAATTTAAAGGTTTGTTTTTTCATCGTATTTGACTTTTTTAAAATATATATTTTTTTTTTTATGACAGACAAAACTTTAGGAGGCAGTTTGTAAACCTGATTGACACAACATGTGGTCATATTTATTTATTTATTTATTTTTTCAAAATAATTTCTGACCTTAAGGCACAATTGCAATTGCGCTTCTCAGGCAAATGAATCTTTTTCTAGAATGTTTAGATATTTTTACTGGAAAACATCACAAAAACTGCTGAATAAGAACACGTTTTTGGAGTGTATATGCTTTAAAAACAGTGAGAGAAAGATGATCATTCATAGACTCATGCACGTGAACTTCTGTAGATCCATCAGTGCTTTAACATGCAAACCAAAGTCAGCCTTCCCCTTGATTCTGATGCCGTATGTAAGGAAGTGAGGAGAAGGCCATGCACACACAGATACAGAGGAGAGCTGCAGCGATGAGATGTGGAGAAGACATGAGAGAATCTACTGAATGTTAGAAGAGACAGCAGACGACAATGATTCAAACACAGGACTATCTACTGCTCAGAGGTCGCGCTTTCATAGCCTGGCTTTCAGATACGCTTCAGGTACGAACTCTATCTTTGTGCTTCTTTAAACTGTTTAGGACAAATACAATGTTGATGTACAGTTAGAGTACAGAGCTATAAACTAAGCATGGCATCGAGGAACATTTGATTTTATTTACAGTAATTGCAGTCTTTGGTATCTTGGAAAATCAAATCATAATTTGAGGCAATGTTGAGATGTCTTCTGAAACTAATGGAGACATATGTGAGATTATTGATGTCTTTTTCTGAGGTTAAAAATATAAAAAGTAGGTGTTTTCCAGGTTCAAAACAAACAATGCTTTATCAGCAGCTTCATCATTAATATGAAAAAATACAACTTGTCGCTCAGGTTTGTAAAAACAATCAGAAAATTATTGTTTTAATTATTTCTTAAATTGACAAGGATTTAGCTTTTTTAATTAATTTAGCACAGCATTTAAAAGTATTTAATAGAGCACATCCTCTACATAACTAGAAGAAAAAGCCATATCTGCATATCTGCTGCCGGTTCTACTGTAAATCAAATACTGTACACATATAGCTTGTTTATATAATTAGAGCAAAACTATTTTCAGTCACACTTTATATTAGGTGGCCTTAACTACTATGTACTTACATCAAAAAATGAGTACAATGTACTTATTGTGTTCATATTGTATTGTAAAATACTTTTGCTGCTATTGAGGTGGGATACGGGTAAGGTTAGGGACAGGTTTGGTGGTATGTAAAGTAACAGTGTAATTATAAATGTAATTACAAAAATTAATTACAGATGTAATTACATATTACACATGTATGTACATAATAAGTGCATTGTACCTAATGATTCATATAATTGTAAGTGCATAGTAGTTAAGGCCACCTAATGCAAAGTGGGACCCTATTTTCTGTGGAAATCAAGCCTTACAGTTTTAAAAACAAAGGTTCCTTTAGGAATAGTTCACCCAAAAATAAAAATGTACTCACTCTCTGGCCACCAAAATATAATCCACGCGGCTCTAGTTTATCAGTTAACATTTTG
This sequence comes from Enteromius viviparus, assembly GCA_032353835.1. NCBI lineage: Eukaryota > Metazoa > Chordata > Actinopteri > Cypriniformes > Cyprinidae > Enteromius > Enteromius viviparus. Next base: position 20,454,767 of record JAUCNO010001758.1, read on the forward strand.
TAAAGCGTAACGCTACTAAGAAACAATTACATTTGAACACACAACAATTACAAAATCATCTTGTCTGAATCAGGAGAGAAATATACACAGATCAAGCACCATTTACATCTGAATAGATTCTAGTGTGAGGGAAGGGTTTTTAAGGATTATGGACTCGGTTTGAAGTTAAAACACCTGAATGATGTCTTACCTTCTTATTTCACAAGACATTAACTGATTGACTGGAGCGGTGTGGATTATTGCAGTGTTTTTATCAGCTGTTTGGAGTCTCATTCTGACGGCACCCATTCACTGCAGAGCATCCACTGAGCAAGTGATGGAATGCTGCATTTCTCCAAACCTGTTCTGACGTACAAACTCATCTACATCTTGGATGGCCCAAAGAGCTTCACTTTTGAGTAAACTAATCCTTTAAAGAACCATTTTTGGTTCCCCAAAGAAGCTTTCTAAAAATAACCATTTGCTCTTAATAAGAATTCTAAGAACCTTATTTGTCACTATAAAGAACCTTTTGTTGCACGGCAAGATTGGATGTTGAAGCTTCTTCATCAATGCCAATAAAGAACCTTTATTTTCAAGAGCGTACTTGTGATGAACCCAGAACACTAAATGTCTCCATTTGCTCTTAATGCTGTCTAGGAGATACGACTGAGATATTAAGATTTTTCTTTCCTACGGGTGAAGGCGAGGAGTCTCGACAGACAAAACACAACAAATAAACACATTCACTTGGGTTAAAATGGAAAGACACGTTACGCACAGCACACACACAGAGACTACAGTGACTACGGTATGTTGAGAAGGAAGTTAGCGATGGACGAATGCACGGACACAGGAACGTGGCTTCAAGAAGTCACACAAAGCTACCTGGGGGCAATGAACACATGTCCCTCTGACTCAAAAGTGTTTGGCAGGAGAGACTCAAAATCTGCAACAGAAACGGGCAAGATTATCCAGGGGAAGCGGAGGACGGAGAACACAGGGAGGCTTCTGAGAAACAAATTAACATCAGCTGCTCTTCAAAAGGTGCAGGAACGCAGTGGAGACGTTACCATAGCAACACTGAGGAGTCATGGGGGAATACCAGCGTTAGCCACTATGGTGCCTTCAATGGAGTCGCACCGGCCGAAAAAACGGGCTAATTTTAAAAAAGCAGACACTTTTAGCTCGATTCGAATTTGGTCCGAATTTCTTTCTTTTGCAAGTCGGAGAACTGGCTCGAACCCTCGGGATACACACACTGAGACGAAGCGAGTTCTCTGACGCCGTTTCCACGAACTGCGTGGCGTGCCGCTTTCGTTTTCGACAGGCATCAACATGGCCAACCGTTTAGCTGGGAGTGGGTGAGGCAGGGGTCCTGATGGAGGTGATCGCCCCTCAGACTGGCACCGCGGAGCTGCTCCAGAGACTCAATTGGAGAAAGTGCCCAGCATTGTGGAGGGGAAGAGAGAGGGCAACCCAGTTTGATCTACTACTCACTATCCTTGTGTTATTCACCACACATCATATCTGCTGAAGGACAGCCTTCTTACTGATTTCAGGCTGCTGATTCCTGTTTTGCACAAGCATGTCACACTTTCTTACAAAATATGATACATTTTAGCACTTTTGCTTTTGACAAGAATCTGTAAGGCGAAGAAGTCCTTAAACACCAGACAAAAACATTAATTTCCTGATTTCAGAATTAGTATTATGTCCAGTGGCAGACGAAAATGCAAACATGAGCCAGATGTTGGGTGTTTTATTATATCTAAAAAGGGACAAAAAAAATTATTTTGTGAAAAAGTTTGTGTTCTTTGATATCAAATGAAGCATTTGAACATATTTCTCCAGTCCTTTGCATACAACTTAAATTATACATTTTAATACTTATATTTGTAATTTAAACTTAAATATTTGACTGTATTGAAATAGAAAGAAAAAAAACTATGTAATGGATTTTTTATATATTTATTTATTTTTTGCAATATTTTGAAGTCAGCAGCATGAAATAAGCTAATATTGGGTAATATTTACAAATCAGCTGTATTTTTTTTTATGCAGGGCTATGTTATGACTTGATATTCAACAAACAATGATGTAAACAAAGCACGCAAGCCACAAATGTTGCATTACTCTGTATACCTATATATGTGTGCATATATGTAAATGCCCATATTCAATAAATGTCCATGTGAATATATGTAGCCAATAAATATCTCTGTTAATATATGTATCACTTCAATCCCACAGTCACTGTTGTGCCCAGGTAGTTTTTCCCTCCACACTGTCTTGCACTTCCAGGTCAGGATAAGTGAAGACGCAGCGGAGCGTCTGCGATGGCAGTCTGGGGGGTGATAGATGTACAGAGGGGTCAAGCTGATGAGGACACGGGGTGTAAGAGGAGGACGACAAACAAACCAGGAGCTGCCAAGAGCTCCATCACCAAAACAACAAGAGAGGACCTTAAGGAGGCCAAGTCATCTGTAACCTATTTCTACCCATTCCAAAACAGGAACTGATCATGAATAGTAAGACACAGCCTAAGCGAATAAACTGGCTGGCTAAACTAAAGACAACACTACATGCTTATAGACATCTTTAAGTCTATAAGTGTTAGACACCAACACATGGCAAACATTTCTGTTCAATATTTAAGATTAAATGAAAGCGATTAGACAAAAATAAAAATTCAAGATCATTTATTCACCCTCAAACCAACAGAAGACCTATATTTTATATTCAGTGAAAGCATATTGTGATAAACGGCATATTGTAACAGCTAGCTAAAACTATAGTTGCTACATTTTAACCCAGACTAATTTACTGAATTAATACTGATTGCATCATCATATCATCACTGTGTTTTTTTCTTTTATTCTTACTTGTTTTTATTACTTTTTAGTTAACTTTTTGCTTTTACTGTTATTTTTTATTTATTTATGTTATGATTATTTTAAATGTCATGTTATTTTATTCCTTTGTAAAGCAGTTAGAATTGCTATTGCATATGAAATACCATTGCATAAAATAAAATAACCTTGTCTTAAAACTATTCAAACTATTTCAAATGTCTATGTTTATTTAAATATAGCTGAAATAAAGTAAAATACACATATTAGATGAAGAAATATTAAAATGACTAAAAACTAAATTAAAGCCACTTTTAAGTTACATTCGAGTTAGTTTGATTCTTTTTTTCTCTTATATGATAGTTTTTGTGGGCAATAAATATATTTCTTCAAACAAAGCTTTTATATAGTTTTAGAAGACTTTAAAACATGGCACACAGGAATGAACTTTGTTTTGCAATGCATTTATGATGCCTTTTTATGGATATTGACAGGCACTATACATTTTTATCAAATTAAATAGAGCAGCATGAAAATTCTTGAAAATACAGTATTTTGTGTGTTTAATGCAGGAAAGTCAGTCAAATGATTTTGGAACACAATGAGGGAGAATAAATGATGAGTTTTCATTTTTGGGTAAATATTTCCGAACCAACACACAATGACATAGCCTCAAGCTGCAAACATAACGTTTCTCAATAATGACCACAATAAGCTCATACCTGTGCTACTGTAAAACTTGTACCACTGAACATCTAAAGTTAACTTTAGGGGATGCTTTCAAACTAAACACTGCTTCTATATGACTAGAGTGAGACTTTTACTAGCTGTAACAAACAACAACTGACCGATTCCTACAGCAAATGCATCCAATCTGAGGATTTAACACTGTCACTGAGAAATAAACAGAGGAGGAGACAGATGGAGGACAATATTCCCAAACGTAATGGACACAGGGATCAGAAATACGTTTGACAGTGAGAGAGAGATTATATTTTATTCTTCTTCAGGAAATGTCAGGGAGAGACCTTAAACGGCTGTCTGAGCCGAGAGAGAGAGAGAGAGAGAGCTTGAAAAGGAGAAAAGAGAGAGATGTGGGTGTAGGCCGCAGCAAGAGGGTGGGTGGGTGAGTGAGGGAGTGAGGAAGAGGAGGAGAGAGAGGAAGAGGAGGGTCTTGAGAGCAAGGCGGGCAGGAGGAACAGAGGAGGCAAGCAGGCTGGAACAGGTGGAGGTGGGCGTCAGCGGGGAGTTCAGGACAAGGGTACGAGGAAGGAAGTAGAGTAACAAAGGTAGTGGACCAATATGGTGTATACTTGCCCTTGAAGACTGATCCGTCTGAGGAGGAGAGAGCAGAAAAGAAACAGGGGGGACGGGTAAGGGGAGGAGGGGGGTCACAGACAATATTTTATTCAATGACTGTTTGAATAAAAATATTGTTTTTCTCAAAAGAAGGAAAATCAAGTCAGTCAAAACAGTAATGAACAACTGAGAACAGGAAACCAAAATGAGTGACACGTCGCAAAGAATATATGCAACAAGACGACGGAGGCAGCAAATGAACTCCACGAAGACGGAGACGAGGAGAGAACATCTGAGGACACGTGAGCAGAATCAGAACGAATGAACCTTCGCCGCATGACAAAACATGGAGAAATATAACACATTACAAAATGACAATCACATATGAGCTAGGAAGAGAGGAACGCTTTGGAAAGAAAAGGAAGAAAGGACTAAGAACTCAATTTTTAAGGCGAGTGAAAGCATAAACAAAATGAAACAAAAATATAATGAATAAATACAAACAACTGAAATAAAATACACACAATAATAAACTAAACATATATAAAACAAAAACAATGGCAAATGACAAAAGAATGAATGGAACAAGTGAAAGAACTAAACTAAATTACAGAAAGAAAGAGGAGGAAAACTGAAAGAGATATAAAGGAATCAAATGAAAAAGATGGGAGAACGAACAAAAGCTGAAACAAACAAATAAAAGAAAGTGAAAGAATGGCACAAGAACAAAGATCAAGCCAGGGAGGAACAGAAGCTATAAAAAAAACTAAAGTTGAAAAATACACTAAATCAACGAACAAAAATGCGAGCAAAAGTAATAAAATGAAAGATCAAATGAGCAACATCAAAGGAAAAGCAGAACAAACAACTAAAGATCAAACAAAACTAAAATAAAGAACAAATTAAACAAACAACATGTGAAACAAACAAATAAACAATTAAGATTGACTAAATCAACAAATGACCCAAAGAACAAATGAACGAAATAAATACAGCATAAATAAACAAAGAAAGAAAGAAATACAAATAAAAAACAAAGAAGGTAAGGAAAACCAAAGGCGTTTCATCTCCCGTGTGGGACAATGGCCCGTCAGGGGGCATTGTGGGATACTTTTTTCTTATTTATTGACTGATTCCAAAGCTGCCGGCAAACAATAAAGCACAGTGAGCATCCACACGAGTCAAAGCAAATAATAAACACCACCGAACACAAAAAGCACACAGTGAAAAGCAAAAGCATGCCTCTTTTCACATCGCTAACGAAAACAAAAACACAAAACCTGTCCAGACAAAAGATGCTTCAGAATCGTCATTGTGAGAGAGAAGACGAGAGCATTTTTTTAATGTTTAGGCAAAAGGAAAAATAATAGCACATGGTCACCATTATTTTCAACTCAGTAAACACAGTAAAACCACAGCTTTCACCTCTCTGGTTTTTAGTGAGGGTTTTTTCTTTGCATCCGTGCAGGGAAAGAAAAATCACCTCAGTACAGAACAGCATGAGGACAGGAGGGAAGAGGGAAGAGGTGGGGTGGGGTTTCACAGAAGAACACGTCCACTCTCGCTTTCCCGGGAATCCACACTCGGACCCGATGCTGCTGTGATGTCAGAGAAAGGGGGAGGGGCTTCCGTTGATTGGACAAAAGGGGCGGGAGGGGAACAGGAAGTCTCTTTGGGAAGAAAGAAAGGTAAGCGGGCTTCAGTTAGCCTGCCCCTGGTACTTACACTGGACCTGGAGGATCTGGTCGCTCAGGTTGGCCTTGATGTGGTTTTCGCTGTAGGACGGAAGAACTAAACCCAGACTGCGAGGAAGGAAAGAGAGCATTTGAACATCCTTTGGATAGGACAATTTCTAGACTGCAAACCTATCATGTGATATTAAAAGGTACAAAGCATGCACTTAATCTCTACACTTTGTTTAATATTTGTTTTGTCTTTCAGCGCAACTATATAAACATTCTTTAATCAGCAAGAAAATACTTGAGAAGGGTTAGTTTACACAAAAATATAAATTCTGTTATTAATTACTCACCCTCATGTCGCTCCAAACCTATAAGACCTTCGTTCATCTTCAGAACACAAATTAGGATGGTATCAGAGAGCCATCCGACCCTCCATAGACAGCAACACAACTGAAATGATCCCAGATCCGTAAACAGTAAAACAGTCCACGTGACATCCGTGGCTCAACTTCAGTTTTGTGACGCTAAGAGAATACTTCCGTCTTGCGCCATGATCAACGCACCGCATACACAAGCTTTAACTTATGTGACGTAATCAGCCTTGTTTACATCCAGGTAATACACAAGCATGCGCATGTGCGTAATCTGCGGATGTTTGTGCCTAGAGGAAAGCGTATGCTTACGCGGTAATATTCTGTAAAATGGCGGAAGTCATGGTTTTCTCCTAGCGTCGCAAACCTGTAGTTTATCCACTGATGTCACATTAACTTTTTTACCGGTGTTTTTACCATGCTTCTGGATCTGGGATCCACTCCAGTTGTGCTGCTGTCTATTTCACAAGTTCGGCAATTATAGCAAAGCTTGTTTGGCGTGCTGCTCGGGGGAATACTCAGGGTTAGGAGGGCAGACGAGCCCTGGGGCGTGTAGCTCTAAAGGAAGGAGGAGGAGTAGGGGAGGCGGAGGGATACGAAGATCGGAATGAAGGTTGGAAGTAGTTTGGGATATTTATAGGGCAGGATCGGGAATTTGATTGGAAGATAACATAATTAGGAACTTAGGAAGTCGTAGATAATCGCGCACTACATCTGAAATAAGTTTAAACTCCATGAAGGAACAGATGGCTCTCTGATTTCATTAAAAATATCTTAATTTGTGTTCAGAAGATGAACAAAGGTCTTATGGTCTAAAAACAATATTATTGCAATATTATGGCAGACATTTTTTTTCTTGTTTTAAGCAAGAACTCAATTTTGACTTTGCTTCTGAGATAAATATATCTAAATAGATTTAAGAATGTTTAGATATACTGTACGTACTGGAAAATAAGAAAAAAATATTAACAAAAAAGTTACAGTTGTCATTTTGTTTTTAGCTTTTAGGACAACTTATATAACTATGACTATATATATAAATACAATAGCAATATATATATTATTTATATAGATTATACATCCCAATTTCTACTTTTAATATGATTGCAAAGACCACTATATTACTGAGAGAAACTGCTAATACAGTTTAATCTACAGAGATGGAGGAACATTTTCTGAACAAGAGTAAAAATGTTTTTCAAGCCCTATTTTGTGCTTTATTCATAGACATTATCATGCATGAATGATTATTAATGTCCAAAACGCCCTGCTGAAAAGAGCAATTTAGGCAACCATGCTATATTGCTCATTTCGGCAGGTTATGGACGTCAATTTAAATTCATGACAAATTTCAACAAAAGTGCATTGAATGTTTTACAATCTAAACTTAAAATAGCCGAGAAGACGTATAGAGAAGGTGACAGAGAATCAACAGAATCTGAACGAGCGAGCGTGTCATACTGACCTGTAATCTGTGCCCTCCACTGGACTCCATATGTACGTCCTCTGGACCTCGTCAATGTAGCGCTGAAAACACACACAGAAAGCAGCACATCAACAACCAGCTGCGAGATCATCACGCTGTATGCCATCATATTTAATAAGAGGTCATGTGACTCACCTCGTCCACAGACTTCACCAGTGTCCGGATTTTCCTCTGTCCTCCCCTGCCATCAATCATTTGACGGCGGATCTACAATAAGACAAAAACAAGGTCATTCTTGGATTGTAAACATATTGAAGGGATTTAAAGGTTATTTAAAATCAAGCTATGACTTTCTCAAGTCACTGTAAAATTTCACAGGTACACTACTGAGATGTTTTTGCAATTTATGCTCATCACTGTACTTATGACTTAAGACTGTACTTATGTTAATATGACGTTTCGAACACGCTTGCTTCAGAGGTTTCTGATAAATCCATCACCAGCAGGTGCTGTTTGCTACTGACTTACATTTCATTTGAGTTATCCAAAATATACTTTTTAAAAACTGACAGATACATGTTTTACGGTTTTCATATTTCACCTTTAAATTGATCGATCAAATTGCATTAATTTGGTAAATTACCAACTTCTGATTGGATGGGCCACATCGCCCACCCGTAGCTGCCTCAGAAATCATATAATATGCTGATTTGATACATTTTTAACTTAAATATTCTTTAAAGAATAAAAAGTTCTAAAGAACAGCATTTTTTATTTATTTAAAATGTTTCGTAACAATATACGATATTTCTGCCACTTTTGATCAAATTAATATAAAAATATCCCAAACAAGAGAACAAGTGAATTGGGAAGCTCTAAACTCGGCTGTGTTGTCTGATGAGTAATTTCATGGCACATTTCCAAGAAGAACTCATTGTAGAGATGTTCACCTCCTCCTTGTTGCGATCTGGAAGTTCAGCATCCAAGAAGTCCAATGTGACCGGCTCTCTGAAGTTAATGATCTACACAAATCCATTAGGAAAGGTTACAGAGATGCATTACAAACGGAAGGTAAAAAAAAGAAAATGCCTAAATTTCAGACTAAATTTAAGAAGTCACAAACTCAAATGCTCTTCACCTTAGGCTGTAAGTTGGGGTGCAGCAGCACATAGCCATTGGGATCTATGGCAAACGTGTAACCATTGGCTCCAAGCTGTGCACAGAGATGCCAATTATTGACTGATGACAGAAAATAAAAATAACTGGAAAAGATATTTATTTAACTTACCTTATATCTTGGTGTGAGTTCTTTAATTTCATTTAGGGCGATGTCTACACCCATGACACCAAGAATCAACTGATTCTGCAATAAAGAAACCAAGAAACTGAAAAATACCACACACGACCACAAGGGGGCAGAATTGCTATTTGACAAAACTACGAGTCAAATCAAACACTCAATAACAATTGGATTAATGCTTGCAGAGTGAACTGTTTGTCAAACAAGCACATTTCTCCAATTTGATGTTACACATAATGTTGAGTTGTTGTATCATAGTTATCATTACCAAACGAAATATATCGTTTTGGTAAGAAAGCATCTGCTTAGGACATAAATTGAAGAGCAAATAAAGTAAATGTGCCTCCAGGAGAAATAATGTATATGTGACGGCAGGCAGTGTGTTGAATTATAATGCGCTCTGCATTCATCAGTTTCTGGCAGGACAGTTGATCATCTAATGGAAAGGTTACTCATCTATTAACACACACGTTAAAGATGTGCACAAGCACTCTGAATCATCCAGCCAAGCAGACCATGTTTCAAATACAATTTACCTTTAAGTCATGGAACTGATGGCAATTTCATTCCAGGCAATTAAAATAATTACATATAACCACAAATGCTGTTAATAAATGTTAATTAATGTTAATTTTCATTTATTCCCAGCTACTATATAGACATATGTTTATTATAATAGCCTGGAATGAATGAAAATGTTAATTCACATTTATTTAGATATTTATATTAGTGCTGGCAATCCATCGCATACAAAATAAAAGTTGTTTACACAATATATGTGTGCGTTCTTTGTATAATTATTATGCATTTTTAAATACACATACAGTATATATTTCCAGAATATGAATAAATATATTTAATATATAAACAGCATATTTTCTGAAATATATATGTGCGTGTGTATATTTACATAATAATGTTAAAAGAAAAGTTTATTTGGGATTAATCAAGATTAATTGTTTGACAACACTAATTATATACACACACACAATTATAGTAATCCATACTATGGACATATTTTGTGAACATTTGACAAGAAGTAATATGTAAAATAATATAATACATTTATTTTGATAAATAAAAAAAAAATACTGTTGAACAAAAAGGTTCATTTAAACCTTCTAGACTTTTCTTCAATTGTTTCCCTGATTTGTGCGATTGTGTAACTCAACAACTTTCTTACAGTTGAACTATGCTTTAAGTATTGATATACAACAGCATGCTTTAGTCGTGATAATAAACTTCAAGCTGAACTTGAATGGCACTCGAACGCCCTTGTGCGTCTTCAAAGTCGAGCCCTATTCAATATGCATTCGACACGATTGTGAAACATGCCGCTCTCAAACAGTTTGTCAATGTCAGTTAGGGAACATGCTAAGAATTAGAACTGGAACGTGATCACACTAATAATGCAAAAACTCCATAATGCAACATTTGTATGGCCCTGCGGCGTACGAGAAACAAATGACTGCTGGTTGGTTTACAGGAATCTTCTCCAGACTTACTTTGGAGTCTCCGTCAGTGGTGAGATTGAAGACTGGCATCGTGCCGGTAATGACGAGACCCAAACCCTGTAAAAACAAAGCGAAGACAAACAGTGCCTTATAAAATGTTTGTTTTTATGGCTGCGAACTAAAGGAAGTTCACAGTACACTGCACACATGCCGCATATAAGCCGCCGTCCAACTCATTGTAAAATTATATGGTCAATGACAAAGCAAACTAGCTGTGGAGATTCAAATGTGTGCATTCTGGAAAGAAAACAATATCACAGCTAGTGGCAGCCGCTAACAATGCAATCTGAAACCACTTCTCAGTCTCAAATCAATGACTAACGGCATGTGTCTGTGTGTTTCGGTGTTTCCTACAGGATGCAGTTCTTCCAGCGGAGTGCGGTAAACCCCTAACGCGCTAAACAATAACTAATAGCATTTCTTCAACGGTTGATAAACAAAACCCTTATTCTAATAGAACTCTGTTGTGCATATGCATATTCAGGTACACTCAGTCCAACCAGTCAGAAAGCAGACTTAAAATAAAGTTTTATTAACCTTACAAATTAACATTTATTAAGTTTATGACTCAGACTTAACTTAACAGTGTCATAATCATTCAAGATGATTCAGTCAGACAGTGAGTCACTAACAGATGAATCATTTGAAAGAATCGCACCAATAAGTGAATTTATTTGTGAATTTGACAGCCTTCTGTGCAATAGAAATGCAATAAAAAAACCTTTTTATTAACAGTATGCTATTTTGCAGGTTGAAAAAAGGATAAAATCTCTGTTCAGTGATTCATATTCTAAGCTATATTTCATCCAGAGATGTGCATCCTACAGGGGTTTGTTTAGTGCAACAATATTGTACTAAAAAGAGGAAAGTATTGAGTCCCATACACACAGCATTAACACAGATCCCAAAGAAACGACTGAAAATGCTGTTTTATAATTACTAGGCCAGTAGCTGATATAAAAATTAAGTTACCATACCTATAAACGAGCAATATGCATAAGTCATTATTTTAACAAAACAGTACAGTTTTCTAAATGTTCTGTAAATGAGCATCCTAAACGCCTCTTTAATCAGTTATTCTCAAGTAAAATTATAGAAATATTAGTACCGGGCATGATTAATTGAATAATAATTAATTGCATCCAAAAAAACAATAAAAAAAATTTGTGTACATAATATATGTGTGTGTACTGTGTATATTTATTATGTATATATAAATACACATTCACATGCATGAATCTAATGTAAGAAAAATATGCAATGTTTATATATTAAATATAGTTATTTATAATATATATTATATAAATATATACACATGTGTATATATAAAATATAAATATACACGGTGACAGTACACACACAGTATATAGTGGTGATTAATCGTTGCCCAGCAATAAGAAATATCAATATATACGTATGATTAAGATATTAACTTTAACATTACACTATAAATAATGTTTAGTTTTAAACACCAGCATTTCATAAACAAACACTGAATTGAAGAGGGCTCAGATTCTGTGCAGGCTGATCCATTCACTATATTATACTGTGCTATCTGGAGTTCATGATGATGATGATTATGGAAATCTTCCATACCAGAGCATCCTGGTAAACATTGGTCCACTGCACTTGTTTAGCCCGTTCGCCCGCCAGCACCATTGGCCGTCCAAGAACATCCAAATACTCCTGATAACAAAAAACACACAAAGAATTCAACACATACTCCACATTAACTGATCTGTAGCTCGGTTTTGCAACAATCGAAAAGATCTATTCTCAACAGGTTACAACTAATAACGCTCTGGAAGTGCGACACTAAAGGCAGGAGTCCACTCCTCCCTCTGTCATAAAGCAAACGACTGCGACTCGCCACTCCATTACATAAAGCACGCTGTTAAAGCGTCCGCCCGAGGGGCCAGTAAAGCCAGCTGCACAGAGGCACTTCCAGCCGTAACAAATCAGCATAAAGCAGCTATTAAAGCATATTAAAGCTGCTAGAAAGCACAGTCTCGCTCTGGAGGGGAAGGGTGGGCTGCCACAGGACGGCACTTGTTGGGTCGCCGTAAGCACACGTTTATAAATGGCGGCTCTGTTTTCAACACAACACTCTTTGGGAGGTTCATCACTCAAACAAGTGAACCTCAGCAAAACGGTGTGAAAGAAATGGTTAAAAAAAAGGATTTGATATTTTAGGGAAAAAAGGGAAATAAATAAATGGAAAAATTAAAAAAATATATATATATTTT
>JAUCNO010001758.1:20467535-20487839 GCA_032353835.1 Enteromius viviparus
CAAACGCCGTCATCACTGCTGGAGCTGAAAGAAGAATGAGCACGTGAGCGTCTTCTTTCCTATTGGCTGTCGCTCCCGAAAGTTACTGTTCATTTGCATAAAGTTGAGAGATCTGAACTTTGTCGCGTCGCTGGACACGCCCACCTCCGCTAGCCCGCTGTCGCTCTCGTCGCCGGATATCGCCAACTCTCCATTGAAATGAATGGAATCGCGTCGCTTTGTCGCTGCGTGTCGCTGCTAGTGTGAACGAGGCTTAAATGCATAACACTGTAGGTTCGATAAATAAAAGATTTCAAAAGAAGGATGATTCACTTAATGTGGCATTTAACAACAAAATGATCGTGCATTTCATTATAGCTAAAACGACAATTGCCTTTCAATAAATTCATCTGCAAACATATCTGTTTATGTATGATGCAAAAGCATTTTTTGAGATTATGCATTTTAGAGGTCAGATAAGATCAGAGTCGCAGGACGTTTTAAATTCTCCACCGGTCGCTTAGATATCGGCAAGCGTAATGCCATTTTTCATTGCATATAACCTCTAAGTCATATTTCAGGAACACGGTAGCATTTTGATGTAGAGGCAGAAGGTTAATAAGATGGAATAGTGTTGTTCTCAGCCTGCAGGTGGCAGTAGAGCACCACACTGATGTTACGGCACGCAGGACAGTGTGTGTTAATGCAGTGTGTATGAGAGGATACTTACACGTCCACGATGATGATCATGTCCTTTGGAGAAGAAGCTCCTTGAATGTACCTAGTAAAAGTATAAAATAAGGCTAGTGAGTGCTGATGTTAAAGAGTTGATTTAAAATGCTACATAAAACAATAAGCAGCACAGTGTTACCATCATTAAAGGAACTCTTCAAAATCTTAAGGATGGTTTTACCAGACACTTGTGGCTTGCTGCTTATATAAAACAGAATTGATAAAGCAATATAGTTCATAAACCAATTTGCAGTTGGTTTACCGGCAACCAAAACAGCAACTAAAGCGATAATGAAAATTATGAAGCGATTTCATAAAGTAACCATAAGAATAATTTTTATTTTGTTAGTAACATGTTGAGATGGACATATATTCGACTGAAGCAACTTAAGCTTGCTTGATAATGCATACATAGTTTTTTTTTTTTTAATTCCTATTCAAATGTGCGCATAATCAGGCCTTTGAGGGATATATCTCAACCGTTATTATATTACATTGCATTATATGATTTAAAACCACAGAGCTTTGATTAAAAAACTAAGCATTTAATTATCTTACTACTTTAATAGACATACTATAGGGAGATACACAGTGACAGCTGATATTTATATGCATTTAATGTAATTATCTGCTATACAGGTATAAAAATCTCACTGATTTACATACAATCAGAACTTCTATAAACATTAACATTTAGCATATTTTTGCTCAATTTGAGTTTGAGCTCCTTATCCTCCAGGACCAGTATACTATATGAGACATAAAAGCCTTAGTATCAAACTACTTATTGTAGTTTTTCTGTTATATTGTGACTACATATTTCATAAAATATTTCTAGTGCATCCAAGATAAAAGTTTTTGTTTACATAATATATGTATGTGTATTTTGTATATTTATTATGTATACATAGATACACACATATACAGTATATATTTTGAAAATACTTATAACACATTGATTAATTTATATCCTTAAATTTTCGATTATATATAAATATATTTAATATATAAACACAAGTTACTTTCTTAAATATATGCATGCATGTGTTTGTATTTATATATACATAATAAATGTACACTGTATATATTATGTAAACAAAAACTTTTATTTTGGATGCGATTAATCGATTGACAGCACTAATATTTCATATGCCAAGTTTTATAGAAATAGTTCACAAAAATTAAGCACAAGTCCTATTTTCCAGCTCACTTTTCGCAAGCATTCTCCTTTGACTCTCATCTTGAATTTGCGCTAAGCTAAACTCAAAGTCTGAGAAGCACAGTGTCAGGTGAAACGTCAAACCGGACGGCCGTTTATTCTCCGGCTGACTCATCGGGCCGCTGACAAACGCATTATGCAGTCCGCCCGTCTCTCTGCATCTTTGTGCAAGCGCTAGCAGATCGCGCGGCAAGGAGTGATGCTTTGTCTCAAGCCATTTTTAGCACGGTGCTCAATCTGAGCACAGGAAGACAATGAGCGATGCGTGGCACTTTTGTGTCAACGACAACAAAATAAATAAATAAACGGCCTGACGCCGCATCTGTCCACCGCTGATAGAGCCTGACATATAGAAAACACCAGTGCGGCCATTTTCACTTTCCCCTGTGCAATTAAAAAAACATTACACCTGACAATCAGAGCAAGAGTTGTTGTCTTCAGAAGACTTGGAAAAGCGCTTCTGCTTCTGCGTGGCTAGGTGATTGGCTGTCGTGGAGACAGGTAGTTAGCGCTTTGTGCTCGCAGGAGCAGACCGATCGTCGAGGGTCTCTTCTACCGCGGTAATCAGGCTGAAGAGGCGACGTGAGAAGTGGTGCCAGGTGCCCGAGGCTCGTCGAGGAAGGGTTTTGAAGCATGGCTAAGCTCTGGAAAAATGGAAAAACCCTGGCGAGCCGTGAACGCTAACTAGCACACTCCACTGCAAACCTGCGCGCTGACCTCTGACCCTCATTCTGGAGGCCAACGCGGTCTTAATGCCACTGGAGAGTGCTAGACGCAGGAGGAGGACTATTACAGTTGGCTGAAAGAACAAACACAGCTGAAAGACTGTTTAAAGCTAACAATAACAATGCTCAGCCATAAGGACAAAGCTTTTGGCGCTGTAAGTGGGTGAAATTAATTTCGTTTTTGATAACTGAAGATGCTACCTGAAAGGTCAGAGCACTGGTTATAAAAAAAGTTTTTTTTTTTAAGCACAGTGGTACACACTTGATCACTTTAATTGCAAAAGCCTTTCATTTGTATAAGTATAATGTGAATAAGAAAGGGAACTGTGCTTTTGATACACAGGTTTGTATGTGAAGCACGATTACAAGTTTATGTTTCACAAATTGCCTGTTTAAATCATTTTATTATCTTAAAGTAGTGACTGCTAGCACTTTGGTGCAACTCTGTTGCTTTTAAATGTGCTATAGAAATACATTTTGACTTGACTGCTAACTCAGTTTGAGCTTTAAAGGTACAGGTCACCCAAAACTAAAAACTCAGTCATCACTTACTCATCATTTCAAACCTGTATGAGATTCCTTCTTTTATAAGAATACAGTGGGTACAGAAAGTATTCAGACCCCCTTACATTTTTCACTCTTTTTTGTTATATTGCAGCCATTTGCTAAAATCATTTAAGTAAATTTCTTTCCCCTCATTAATAGACACACAGCACCCCACATTGACAGAAAAAACACAGAATTGATAACATTTTTGCAGATTTATTAAAAAAGAAAAAGTGAAATATTACATGGTCTTAAGTATTCAGTATTTAGTAGAAGCACTCTTTTGATTGAATACAGCCATGAGTCTTTTTGGGAAAGATGCAACATGTTTTTTACACCTGGATTTGGGGATCCTCTGCCATTCCTCCTTGCAGATCCTCACCAGTTCTGTCAGGTTGGATGGTAATCGTTGGTGGACAGCCATTTTTAGGTCTCTCTAGAGATGTTCAATTGGGTTTAAGTCAGGGCTGTGGCTGGGCCATTCAAGAACAGTCTCAGAGTTGCTGTGAAGCCAATCCTTGGTTAATTCAGCTGTGTGCTTAGGGTCATTGTCTTGTTGGAAGGTAAACCTTTGATCCAGGATATCCCTGTACTTGGCCGTATTTATCTTTCCCTTGACTGTCCCTGCAGCTGAAAAAACACCCCCACAGCACCATGCTTCACTGTTGGGACTGTGTTGGACAGGTGATGAACAGTGCCTGGTTTTCTCCACACATACCGCTTAGAATCAAGGCCAAAAAGTTCTATCTTGGTCTCATCAGATCAGATTATCTTATTTCTTAGCATCTTGGAGTCCTTCTATGTTTTTTTTAGAAAGCTCCATGTGGGCTTTTATGTGTCTTGCACTGAGGAGAGGCTTCTGTCGGGAAATATTGCCATAAAGCCCCGAGTGGTGGAGGACTGCAGTGATGGTTGATCTCTGGAGCTCAGCCACAGTGATCTTTGGGTTCTTCTTTACCTCTCTCACCAATGCTCTTCTCCCCGATAGCTCAGTCTGGCCAGACGGCCAGCTCTAGGAAGGGTTCTGGTCGTCCCATTACGGAGGCCACTCTGCTCTTAGGAACCTTCAGTGCAGCAGAAGTGTTTTTGTAACCTTGGCCAGATCTGTGCCTCACCACAATCCTGTCTCTGAGCTCTTCAGGCAGTTCCTTTGACCTCATGATTCTCATTTGCTCTGACATGCATTGTGAGCTGTAAGGTGTGTGGCTTTCCTAATCAAGTCCGATCAGTATAATCAAACACAGCTGGAATCAAATAAAGGTGAAGAACCATCTCAAGGAGAAAACACAGGACAGCACCAGAGTTAAATATATGACTGTCACAGCAATGTGATATTGTGATATGTAAGTTTTTCATTTTTAATAAATCTGCAAAAAAGTCAACAATTCTGTGTTTTTCCGTCAATATAGGGTGCTGTGTGTACATTAACAAGGAAAAAAAACGATGAATGATTTTAGCAAATGTCTGCAATATTACAAAGAGTGAAACATTTAAGAGGGTCTGAATTCTTTCCAAACGCACTGTATATGAAGAGCTCATTTTGCAAAAACAGATAACTCGGGTTTAAACAATTCTCAAAAATCATGTTTTTTCATTGTGCATTTAAATTGATCTCAATCAAATGTGTTTACTTTCTTGGGCTACGTTACAAAATTACTAAACAAAACAACTAACACAATAAAACACAAAAAAAGATGATAACATAATAAAAAACATGACTTTTGAAAAATTTTAAAAACTGAGCAAATAAAATCTTCAGATGTTTTGAGAGAGGTGTAATTGTCTTTTTTTCCCCATACAATGAATATTATTTGGACAGCAGTATTAAAATCTTTACATTTTTGGGGTCAATTAAATCTTTAAATTTGAAAATGATATATATTTTTTATGTTTTTGAAAGACATTTCAATATTATACTCACTAAGGATGCATTCATATGATTAAAAACACAGGAGAAAAGTAAACTAAATTAAGCTAAAATAAAACAATTAAAATGTCACCTATTTTCTAGTTCAATATTTTAAAAAATTTAATTTATTCCTGTGATCAAAGCTGAATTTTCAACATCATTACTCCAATTTCAGTGTTCCATAACGCTTCAGAAATCATTCTAATATGCAGTTTTTTGAAAAACATTTGAGCTCCTGGAAACGGTGAAACATTTTCTTCAAGATTCTTTGATGAATAGAAAGTTCAAAAGAACAGCATTTATTTAAAATAGAAATCTTTTACTGAGTAAACGTAAGTGCAAGCATTATATATAAGGACCTGGCATAATGGCGTATTCTACTATTATTCTACTTTTATGACTCATGTACACAATTTTCAATATTTGTCACAATTACAGCTCCAGTCTTTCTTCTTTAAAATGACATATCCAACCTCTACCGCTATCATCCTTTAAAATTAGTCCTTTTGTGCTTTATGGTCAAACTTCACACAGGTTAAGAACGATATTAGAGTGCAGTTTTATTACTCAAGCCTAATTAAATTACACTATAAGTATCTTATAGCTTGGCAAGCTACCGTTTTAGATTAGCATGTTAACATCAGCGCTCTCAAACAGTAAAGCACACAATATGACATCAGACTCTGCTAAATTAATTTCTGCTCCATCACAGCGAGAAACATAAAGGTACACTAGATTTCTCCATATTAAAAATTCATTTCTCAACTCTGTTTGCTTTTATGCAATCAATCCACAGTGTGCTGGATTCAGTTTGTGCCGTGTTTGCTCGTTCTTACTTCTAATAATGCCGCCCTGTGTTTCTGCTCAAACAAACACACATTTTCATGAATACAACAGTTCCAGTAAACACAGGAGGCATAATTGGAGGTTGAGAGGAGCGCATTAGGAGCAACGATAAAACTCCAATAAAAAAACATAATGAAATTTTCTGAGCCTAAAAGACATGCCTCATAAATACGGCATATGACGAAAAATCAATGGACTAAATGAAAGAAATGAGTTTCCTCAGGATTTAATGTGTGGACGCTAAAAAATAAAGGCCTGTTCGATAAGAACAGACAACACAACACACATATATGCAAGTATGTATATATATATGTGTGTGTGTGTGTGTATATAAATATATATGAAAAAAATACATATATAAAAATAAATACCTAAAATATTTTAGATTTTTTTCATATAATTTAATTTGTATTTATTATATCAGTTATTAATGATACTAAACTAAACATATAAGAATTTAATATGATAAATGAATAAATATCTTTGTCCACAAGTTATTGTAGTTGTACATTTTAAGCTATGCCTCAAGTGTGAATGCACTACTTTAAAATCAACATAAATTTTCATATTTAGTCTTATTTGGTAAAAAAAGATGAAATGTGTCGTTGACTTTAAAAGAAACACTGACAGAACTACAGTAGAAGGTAAGATGAACTCATGTTAACGTATCCAGGAGTCCATTCAAAGGTGGGCAGCAGATCTGAGCCGTGTCACTATCATTCACCATCACTCCATGGGCTCTGTTTCTTTTGCCAATAATATTTTTCACACTCCAGTCTATATTCATCTCCGCTCTGTGACACTGACGTTCTCGATCTGTGCTCGGCTCACTGTACCATCCGTGGATCAGCCTGATCGATCCAGATGTGCGGTTTCCGCATGGATTACACTCCGTAATTACCCCTCCACCGAGGCCCAGCGATGCCATTCCTTCCCAGTCATTACCCACACTCCCCAGCGCCCCAGCCAGGTGACATGCAGATGGGCCATCACAAACCAGGACCCCCGTCCACCCGCTCGCCCACTAAACACACGCTCAAGAAGAGCCCTAAGCAGCACAGCCATCCAGAGCATCTGCTGCAGCACACCTACTCAATCTCCATTAGTGCAAAATGATCCGAAATATAAATAATGAGGCCATCTCAGCTATGAAAAACACGACAGAGTATGAGAATTAGTGACCAAACTCTCTTACATTTGAGTTTTTCCTCTAAATTCCAGCTCTGCTTCATGAGGTGCATCATGGGACATATTCATGCAAAATAAAATGTATGTACCAAACCTTTAAGCTTCACATTTTGAAGGTGTACTGAAAAAGGTGACCAGAATCTAAAATAAAGTTGCAAATGGCAAGTGTTTAATATTTACATTTTTACATTTATCGGGAGCTTTTATTCAAAGCAATGCACAAATGAAGAACATCACAAACAATTTCTCTTAAGAGCCAACACTACTCGTAAACAACGTCACGCTTGAAGTATAAACTAGATTAGTACACAAGCTAGAGCAGAAGAGAAATGCAGAAAAGATGAGAGAAAAACAAAAAAAGAAGTTGTTATAATAAATTATTATAGGAGAAATTTTAATAAATTCTTGTACTTTATACAAACAAATGAATGCATAAAATATTTGATATATACAGTATATATATTTTTTGTATTATATATATGAAGGTATGTACGCTTATGTTTCATTTTACAATTCATATTGTTACTGCCATGGCTTGGCAGTTCAGCCACAGGAATATAGAAATACATTTTGTATTCTTACATTATTCAGCTGCTTTCCTTTCTTTTCAGCTGATGTTATACATTACCCAGCCTTTCTGTGAAACACCACCAATCAAGGTGACTCACTGTGATTCTGATCATGTGTTTGTTGTGCTGGCTCAACAGCAGGAATGCATCACAACTTTTAAAACAGAAGAAAAAACACTAATAAAAGAGCATGTGAATTTTTTAAAACTATATTTGAAATATTAAATAATTTATAATCCCTTTTTATAATACTATTTTATATTAAATATATAATTATATAAATATAATATAATTGTCATTTTCATATTTTTAAATGAGATATTAAGTGAAAATATTTATTTATAATATATTTGTATGCATATACATAATATATATTATATACTATACATTTTGTATTAATTTTATTTTTTTTCGTATTAGTATTATTATTATTTGATATTTATTGAATAAATAAATAAATGTCAAATAATAACAATTTATTAAATGCTAGCTATTATTAATCTGTTATTCTGCAATTTTAATAAAAACATTTTAGTAATATTTTGCATTGGATAATAGGAACCTGTGCTATTATATTATTATTTAATTGTTTTAATGACATTTTAATTTTATTATCGTAATTTATGCATAAGTAAAATTCCTTTAGTAAAATACAGTACAATACAGTTATCATCTCAACAATAATTTATTTTGCTATTTTTAAATTTACATTCAACAAATATCTGATCAAATAATTGAAGAAAAAAAAGTTGGAGAAACAAAATCAATACGTTTATGTTTTACTACAACAATTGTTGCACATTTTTTCTATGAACCATATACCGCAAAAATAGTGTGCTATTTTCATGCACAGCCCAATTCAAAAACTATTTCCTCAAAGTTGCAGACCAAAGTCCAAATTTTACTTGCACTTGACAAGTGTTCATTTCAGACAGAAAGGACAAGACGATGCATGAAGTGATTTGAAAATAAAGTAGCAGGTGAAACCCAGAGAACGACAAGCACTGAGTGTAATACCGTAGACTTCAGCATCATGGTGCACAGTAAACAGGTTAAACCAGCGAATGCCTCACAGGAGAGACAATCTGGCCGTCTGTATGAAAGAGCCAGGGCTGGAGGGCCTGAAAAAACTCATCACAAAAACGTCCCATTTCCAAGCGCCGACAGAAAACACATTTCCCCGGGAAGGTGCTGAAAAAGTAAAAGCACGGACTGACATTGTAATGTGCCTTGCGTTGCCTCAATAGGAGAAAGACATTGGAATTCATGAGGTACCTTTATCACGATGCAGCGTGGGTAAAAATCAATGCATTAAATCGAGAGCGAGTGCGTTTCTGCTCTCTGACCTTGCCTGTCTGTCTCTCCCTGTCTCGCTCTCCTATTCCTGTCTCTCACGCTCTCACATTAACAATTAGTCAATTAGAGGCGCTTATCGGGGCTGAAATGATATGCTTGACTTACACACGTGTGCAGCTGGGGTTTGTTGAAGTGTACTGACTTCACTTCTCTTTAAATGCATGTGTGTGTTGAAGGATTTGTGTGTGTGCGCTGATGGGATTATTATTTTATGGGCCGCTGCTCTCTCGGCTCTCCTCTGGATGTGTTCTTCAACAGATTGAATTAAGATTAAAGCACTGAGGCCTGTGAAGCAGGTGAGCTGTGGGAAAGAGATGTTGTTGTGTGTTTATTCCGCTTTTTATTTGCTTGATTATTCAGTAAATTGATGGCGAGATCAGCGGATCGGTATGGATGGATGACCAGTCAGTTTGTCCTTTTAGGCTTTTATAGAGATTAAACTAAGAGTACTGTGCAATGGTGGCATCAAATGATAATACTGCAGTAATCTTAAGATATACCATTGGGATTAAATTTATTTACTACAGAAAAAAAATGTAACGTCTTTTTGAACATTACTTTGGTTCTATCATATAATTTATTGATGTACCTTGTAATATCATGTAAAAAGTCCTTATACCATGGTAGATCTTTCAATTTACAAAAAGTTAGTTTTTGCTAGTAATACTTCTTGTACTTTAAAAAAGGTAACACTATAACAAAATTAATGTACCATGGCACTTTCATGAATACCAACATAGTACATAAAACAATTATTATGTGTTCATGTACAATAACGTACTAAAGCAGCACAAATACTGTGCTATTAACATGTTTTTTGAACATCAGCCTATTTTTTTAACTTGTACAATGGTAGTTATATAGGATGCATTGAAGTACCTTAAAATGACATGTATAAAAATAAAAAAAATACAGTATTATGGTAGTTTGAAAAATACCACAGTGCTGAAATTCAGGAAACGGGGTAATTGCATGTGCAAAATTCTGCTGTTAACATTACAGCACTTTTTGTAAGTCTTCTTTTTTTAAAAAAGGACTTTTAATGGTACAATCCTGGTTTCAGATGGTAATACTACGGTATTTGAAATATGCATCTGATCCCTCATTCCATATCTGGATTTTATCACTCGACTGCAAATATTCATGCAAATCAGTTTCTCCAAGTGCATTTGCACTGAAACAGTGACACCATCAGTGTTTAATTTAAGCGGAGAGCAGAAACAGGACTGACAGGCTTCCATCTAGTTTGGGCGGCTCTTCATGGCGTTTGAGCAGCTGCCATAATATTTACTTAGAAGCCAGATTGACTTTTCTCAGAAATCAATATGTGCTTTGGCTGTGCTGAATATCTGCTACGCTGGGCTGAACCTGCATGGTAATGGCTTCTCTGTAACGCTCCGATAACAAAACATACACCTCTCTCTGTTTCTCCTTCAAACTCTTCCAATCAATCCTCGCGCCTATAGCTGTCGCTCAAACTCTTTCCTCCAAATCTTCACCTTTTCCCGCCGTCCATCGCTAACGTGTGTAGACCAACGTTATAATAGAGGCGTGTTAATAATTCATGTCAGAGCAATTGGAGACAATTAAGTGTGTTGACTGGGTCATTTATTCTCCAGTCAGACTCAGAGCTGATGTAGAGTGTGTCAGAGAGCAGATCACCTCCATCAAACATCTCTTCAAAACCTCTACTGTTTCTCAAAGACACCAATGAGATTAAATAAAGAACAGAAGGAGACTTTTTCTTGCGTGTCTGGATTTTTCCTCTTAAAGGGACAGTTCAACTAAAAGTGAAAAATGTGTCATCATGATGCTCCTAACCCGCATGAATGTCTTTCCAAAGGATGATTATTTTAAAGAATGCTGTGATCAAATAGTTGATTGTAGCCATTGACTTTCAACAGTACTATGGAAGAGAATGGGGACCAGAAATTGTTCTTCAACATTCTTTAAAACATCATCTTTTGAACAACTCAAAAAAAATTAATGTTTGAGTGAACTATCCCTTTAAATGTAAAGTTTAATGTCATTATATATTACTTGCATTCATGTGCACATTAAATAAAGTACTGTGAATATCCTGGAAAATACTTGTTTTTAAACCAATTATTAAATTACCGAACAATTCAATTAACTATATAAACCATTCAATATCGTCTTAAACTACTTAAATCCTACATTTAAAAATAATATGTTCCAAAATGGTAAAAAAGGATACAAAAATATGTAAAAATCATTTTATTGTGCATTTAATTGCCCATTAATTAAGTATGATATATATCCTGGAAAATGCACATTTTTAAATTAACTCATATAAAAATACACGTTTATAAACAGGAGTTAAATACATTCAATATATATTTTTCACCAGTTAACTTAATTAAGCAGGTAATTAAAAACCCAGTTATATAGATTTTGCTCACAGATAAACACACACACACACACACACACAGACACACACACACACACACACACAGACACACACAGATAGACAGACAGGTTTTACATTACAGTATTATCTTAATCCGCAATGCTATATTAACCAATCAGCATCCAGCACCAGAACTATCAGTTTAGTAACTGCACAGTATATGAAAAGTTTCCTCCAAGTTTCCTTCAAACTCCTGCTCTGGCGTCTTTAAGACATTAGCTGAGCTAAGCAGCAGGCTGTTATTTGAATGGTCAAGCCGTGAAAAGAGTGTAATACACAATGACAGCGTGTTGACCATAATCATGCAAACTTGACCTGACACATCCCGACTCCCCCTGCTGCCACGGCCTGCCAATCAGCAGAGCGGAGCGCCGGTTGCCAAGCAACAGTCTGAGACACAGCTCTGTCGCTGCGTGCGAGGGTTAAAGAGCAGCGGGCAGACGGCTAGTGTGACACACGCTTAGACACCAGAGCTGCTGCCACAGACATCTTTGCTCACCTGTCCCCAATTTATTTGGAGGTAATCACCTGAGCACTAAATGTCATGTGACTAACCTCCCTATAGAGGCACAGGAAATGACATCTTTTACGAGCCGTGCAAAATAAATGTCATAAATAAAAAATAAAAAAATAATAATAATAACATCTGTCTAGTAAATACATTTTTTTGTAAAATTATATATATATATATATATATATATATATATATACAGTATATATATATATATATGTACGCATGTACATACATATGGTATATATACAGTATAATTTTAATTCATGTAAAAATTTATACTACACAATAAAATACATTACAATATTATAAAAGATATCTATGTTCAATAAATAGTAAAACTAATAATTAAAATTATATATTATAATAATACAGTTAACAGAATAACACAAGTACAGCAATATTATAAAAGACTCCAATGTTTAGTATATTAAAAATATTATTATTATTAGTTTTTATGTTATGGCTAAAAATATGAGATTAAAATAATATTTAATGATAAAAAAATTATTGTAATAACAGGTGAAAATGCTACTGTATAATGACATGTGCAACAGCAATATTTTAAAATACTATTAAAAATGTAAATAATATTTCACATTCTAATTTTTTAGTAGTATATTAAATGAATATAATTGTAATTTAATATAAATATATAATAATAAATATGTGTATCCTCTCATTACAAATGACAGCTGGTTAGTTTTACTGTGATGATAATTTAGTTTTTATTACAAAATGTGTAAAAGATACAAATGTATGTCTAAATTTCAACATTCAAAATTATATTTAACATTATATAAATATAAAATGACTTATTTGATCATTTTAAATAGATGTATTATAATATTATAGCTGAAAAATATCTCTCAAATCTCAAATGGCCACAAAGGTTGCACAGCTTTTATTCAGTTGGAAAAAAGTCATTTCCTCAGCACCTATTTTGTACATAAAAACACTGCAATAAGTAGTTTTTAAAGTAAAAAATCTTTTTTCATTGAACTAGAGAAAAAATGTGAAAATAACCATAACAACAGTCTCCATGATGCAATAATACCCATCATAATTGATAGTTGGTTAGTTTTACTGTGCAGAGAATTATTTGTTACAACATAAGAAACCTCTTTTGTACTGATGCTAGATTTATCAGTTATTTATGCTAAATGTATTTTGTGGTTTGTGTCCATTAAGTTGGAACAAACTGAATTATCTTTCATTTGTAAATATAATCCACTGCAATATCAGATTACATGGTAACATACAAATATTTCTGCTATGCACCATAGTCATGATGACTCCTTAAGAGGGTCCGAGAGGAACGGATGGGCCGCTGGGAGTCTGGTCATACCTCACACCGCACAGACACGTATGAAAACAGAAACAGCGTGTGGAGCAGAGCGCCTGCTGATAGCACACTCCAAACCAATTCATCATCCCAGCGCTTATAGAGCTGTTGTGCTTCTGTACAGCACCACTAGCCTACACACTCGCAAAAGCATTAAAAGCAACTCATTAAGTCTGCAGAGCGTGTTGCATCACAACAAAAACAATGTAGAGCTCGCTCCGGCTCATCAGCAGCATTAGCGCTTTGTCAGCCAAACAAGCTAACTAGCTGCCTGCTCCTGTTGTTCGTCTTTAGCTTAAAAGCTTCTTACAGGTATATTGGGGATTGTTTTTTTTCCGCCGGAGACACTTTCCCTGAGTGTGAACTTAATTACTCTGTCAAAGAAGAGGCTCATTAGCGCCTCACTAAGACTCCCGTACTCTGGGAAACACGCTCATCCAGTCGGCTAACACGCCAGCACCTGATAACAACTTGTTTTCCATTTAAACACCTTGCTTTTCCCTCTAAACTGCTTCTTCCTTCTTCATTAGGTAGACCGATGTATTTCCGTGGGCGATGGTCTCTCTGTAGGGGTGATGTGGCGTAGCGGCCCTCGATCATGACGCCTAACCCCGGCTAATCCTGAGGGGACTGTTCCTATAACAAGTGTACTGCAAGTCCCTCGCTACCTACTGAGCACTTTGGCCTATGCTGATGCGCTTCTGCTACTTACATCGCACACCAGAAATGCATGCTTTGCTTTTTTAATGAGAAAGTCAATATACTTCTGAGTGTGCAGCAAAATTACTATCAATTATATCATAAATATGCATGTAGACACAAATAAAGGCATGAATGCAGTTTGTAAAATAAATAAATATACATGCATACCACATTATTATTATTATTATTATTTTCTATTTTTTTCCGTAGTCTTGTTTGAATGTTCTTTTCATGTCATATTTGTATACCGAGAGCTCCTGAAAAACCACAAAAAATAAACAGCTCATTCAGACTATTTTGGAATAAAAATTAAATCAAGCAACTTCAGCAACAGTAAATAACCAAATTATGCTAATTTAAAATCATTAAACAATAACTTCAGCTAAATAAACACAGTAGTTAAAAAATAATCAAATAAATGACTTCAACTTAAAAATGCATGAATAAATAACTTTAGAATGCATAAATAAATAACATCTAAATAAATAAACATAACTTTTAGTAAATTAAGAAACAAATAAATAAATAAAGCAATTTTGGCTAAACATAAATGTCTAAATAAACTAATAAATAAAAAAATAAATAAAATAAATGCATAAATAAAATAACAAATATACAAATAACTGATGCTAAATAAACAACCTCAGCTAAATAAATAAATAACATGCCAAATAGATAAATAAATTACATATCTTCAGATAAATACAAGCATAATTATTTAATAAAATTTAAGCTAATTCAAACTTTACGTTAATTAATTTCTGCTAAAAAAGGTAAATAGAATTAATTAAAAATGAAAATGAATATTTTAAAGGCCTAAATTAAATTCAGTCAAATAAATGCGTACATTTGTAAATAAAAAAGAATTTATCCTAACTAATAAATAACAAAAACATATCTAAATAATAAAGTTAATTAATTAATTAATAAATTAATTAATTCAGCTAAAAATGCATGTTGCAAAATATTTCAGGTAGTTTTCCACTGATTTGCTCTTTACAGCTAGGTTTAATTCTCATTTCGGAGGCTGCACCTGAGCCAGGCTTGTACACACTCATCATAAAAAAAATACAAAAATAAAAAAGATTGCTCTGACTTGAAAGAGAAAACTGACTGTAGAAGGATGAACTTATGCAGGAATAACATAACGATGCAGGAAATTGTAATGTAAAGTGTCCCCTATAGATCTGAAGCGAGCACATCCTGACCCTCGGTCCAGGCAGCACTGTAAACTGTGGCAGACCGACTTACAGTAATTTGAACTTTACACGCTTGCCTGCTCTTTGCAGCAGAGGCCGGAGAAAACAACAAGATCAAAGTCAGACTAAATGGAGTCTTTCCGGCACTCACCACGGCCGTCTCCTCACATCATACAGGTCAATCTTGTTGGGAGCTCTCCACTTTGTGGCTACGGAGAGAACAGGACACACTCAGAATCTGCTGGCAGAAAAAGGTGTACTGTGGTTTACAGGAAAAGAAGAGCTTTACCTGGGTAGTATCTGGTGACTCCAGTGGCGCTGCCGAACACCTGCCAGCGCAGAGACGGATCCTCACGACTGTTTTCAATGAAGACCCTCTCCAGAGACTGAGTCCAGTTCAGCTCGTTCAGGATCGTGGGAGCTGCGAGACACACCGATGCAAAATATCATAATCTGTGGGCAAACTGGACTAGCTTCATGCATTCACAATTGATGCCATTTTGCTTTTGCTTCATATATTTTCTAGTTATTTTATACACATGTATAGCTATTTTGTTATTATTGTATATACACTAATGTTCAAAATGTGTCAGTTTGCATTAAATTAATCGAAATGTTAAATAAATCCTGCAAAGTTTTTCCACAAAACATTATCAAGATTAAACTATTAATTGCAGTATTTCATTTCTTCTTCATTTACAATAAGCAGAAATGTTTCTCATCATTACAATGACTTCTGACACTGAAGACTGGAGTATTGATGCTGAAAATTCAGTTTTGCATCACATTAATGTAATGAATATATTATGATTACAATATATTGAAATTGAAAGAAATTATTTTAAATTATAATAATACATCACAATATTACTGTTTACTTTATTTCTCATCAAATAAATGCAGCCTTACAGAGCAGAAGAAACTTCTTTGAAAATAAAACTGAATGGTAGCGTATTTTAATTTTCATGCTTATTATACAATTTTGCATGTTTTTCTAAATGTCTTTACATTTAGTGCTTTTTAATACTATATAAATAATTTGTTATTATAAAAAAAATGTTTTTGTTTGATTTAAGACAATCCACAGAGGTGAAAGGGAATATGGCCTTTTAAACCACGGACAAACAAATCTCTTCATATCCACAAACAACATCAAACCAAAACAACGAGACGCAGATATTTCTGATAACAGAGAACCCTATAAATATGGAAATATTCATAGAAGCACTTGAGAGTGTTGCGAACGGTCCGACACATCTACCCCTGCGGTGTCCGCCTGACCTTCAGCAAGGTCGTCCCTGCTCGCTGCGCACTTGAATATTATTGGAAACAAGTTAAATATACTCCCATCAAAACAGATCGGTTTTGGTCTGACAACAGAAAAAAACTGTACATTTTAAAGTTTTTACTACCATTTAATGGTTTGGGGTCTGAAAGATTATTATTATTATTATTATTTAGTTTTTTTTTAACAATGTATTCTGCTCCCCAAGGCTGCAGTTATTTAATAAAAAATACAGTAAAAACAGCGACAATGTGATATGTTTTTACAATTTAAAATTTCTAATTTCTTTTTGAATATATTTGCAAAATGTAATTTTTTCCTGTGATTTACAGCTGAATTTTCATAATTTTTTAATAATATTAATTTTAATAATTTTTTCAAATTTTTTACTAACAGAAAGTTAAAAAGAACAGCATTTATTTAATGTGTCCTTGTTGAATAAAATTATTAATTTTGAGGAAAAAAGAACAACAACAAATACTGTAGCACATTTTATAAATGTTCAGCAGTACACTGGCTTTTCTTCAAATCTAACAGAACTAATATAAAAGCCACAAAAATACCTTTTTGATTTCAGAGGTCTTTGTGCTTGGTCATAAAGTTAATAAATCCATCATAAGGTTAGATCAGCGATGCAGAAAATGCCCTTTATAAAAAAATACAAACCTAAAACTGTGTCAGAAAACAAAGCCCACAGACTACGTCTTTTGCCAACCAATAACTGAGAGAACTGTTCTGCATGACAATACAGAGGGAAACCCTCATGTCTGATGATCTCCAGGCTTTAGAGAAGACTAATAAAATGTTTAATGTGCTCTTATATCTTAGCTCTTCATAAGGAGTCTCAGCGGACAGGATTGGATCCGGTGGTGTCTTGATATCTTCCCACCTCCGTACAGCGCATGAGAAGGCTCTCAGACCTGGGCGTACATTTATCTGACAGCTCTCAGCAAGCGTACTCCACTTTTGTCCCATGCAGTTTGTCTCAGAGAGCGAGTCAAACTTTACCAGCGTGTCTCACTCTCTCAGCTGTCTGTCTGTACCTGCGGCTGTCTGCTCCGCTCAGCTCTCTGTTGTCCTCCTCTGTCTCTGTTTGTTACGCTCAGCGTGTCAGTAATGTCTCTCCATCTTTCGTGCTCCTTCTGTCACCAGCGTCCGATCCACAGCTACCCACCTACATGACCTGAAGCTGCCAGAGAACGTCCTCCTCCGTCCATCTCTACCTCTTCATATTTCCTTCACATCCTTCTAATTGAACGAACACATCTCTGATTCACTTCCTCGCTCTGCTACCTTACACAAGCATGTTTCTATCTCTTTGTTTCTTCATGTTCTGAGCCATTGCAAACTGAACTGCATACTGGCATCCTCCTCATACTATTTCTGCAGTATGCAAAATGTGGTCAGTATGTTAACTGTGTGTATGCAAGGAATAAGTGGATGATCTGCCACGTTTGACAAAATGTGCATGCATGTGTGTGTGTGTGTGTGTGTGTGTGTGTGTGTGCAACCGGAGGACATAAGTCTGCATCCCACAAAGCAATGCTGTTCACAATAAGTGAGATGACCTGGAAGCAATACACCAACATAAACATCTCCCTCAAACCGGGAGTAAGTGGTAATTTTATGGTAAGCCAATAATCACAAAAATAAATACAAACATGTATGTGTGCATGTACAAATGAAGTGTTACCTATAACATGTTTTTTAACAATTTTCAGCATTTTTAGTCTTCAGTGTCACATGATCCTTCTGAAATCATTCTAATATGCTGATTTGCTGCTCAAGAAACATTTCTGATTAATATCAATATTGAAAACCGCTGTGCTGATTAGTCATTTTTTCAGCATACAGCATAAAATTCTAAATCTATAGCAGCTCTGCTACAGATGATGTTTTTACTGTTATATTACCTGATGTGTGTGTATGAGTGTGTCTTTGAGTCAAGGATACAGCGGCAGGCCCCCTCACACACTGTTTACAGCATTATCAGACACACACAGGGTGGTATATGCAGATTCAACCACATCGGAGTGGACAGCAGCTGACGCGCACACACACACACACACACACGCTCACGCAGGGCTGTGGCAGGTCGTCTAAACAGAATTACGAGGGCTGGGTAGATAAGGAAACAGACGCAAAACAAAGACCCCGGTTGATTTATTTACCAAGGGCACGACGTGTGCCGGACAATTGATAAAAAGAAAAATATCCTCCGAGGGAGAATTTGTGTGTGGCGGGGTGGAACTACATGGGGACCATCCTTCAAAAGAAGAGTGTGTGTGTGTGTGTGTGTGTGAATCCATCAGACACTTTTAAAAGCAGTGCTTGTGCTGAGCACTCGGTCTGTTATGGAGCAAAGCGGCCCAGGTTACGAGGCCGATTTATGGGGTGTGCTGAGAGCCAGAAATCCTTCACACTGGAGCCCGTCATGCTTATTACTCAGAAAAACAGCTCTACAGGATTCTTGTGTGCTGGATGAGAGCTGTTTAGTGTGGCTGCTGAATGATGGAGGATACACAAATCAAATACATGAAAATGTGAACATAAAGAGGCTATATTTATGCTGTTCGTTCTAGAATAACTGCTATGAGCTATGTCAGTAAATAAATCTGTAAAGTGGATAATTCTGATTTCATTATTGATTCAGTCAGATTTAGCTATTAAGAATGATTGTGACCCTGTCTAATCAACTCATTGATAATGAGCAAGAAGTCTACAGTAACAATATTGAAATATATATATTTTAAAATTTATAATATTTAAATGTAATATAATTTTTTTTTAAATATATATATATATATATATATGTATTTTTGTATTTTGCAAATATATTCCGTAATTGTATATACTGTATATATATATATATATATATATATATATATATATATTTTTCAATTATTATTATTATTTTTACTATGTATTATATATTATTGAATGAAATCTATTTTTAAAATCCTTTCTTTAAAAAATATACATTTTAATTTAACCATTTTAATAATAGCCAGTAAACCACACTTTTGTAGTATACTGAATCTAATTGAATAATTGTTGGCCTCAGTAACAAAAGACATAAAGTACTGTTTTTATCTTACATTTTTACATATATCTACTAAGGTGAGCTTAGTTGTTAGATTTTTTTCAATGTTTACATCTGTTTTGTGTTATACATTTTTTATGCTGTATGTGTTTTATGCTTGATTTTTATGATATTTTATTGTCCTTGCAATGTGTCATTGAAAACATCCATTAACAAAACATACTATATTGCACTTATTTAAACAAGCAAGAACTTTTGAACTATGTACTGTTTAGATTCATTTTAGAAATCGTCAGCCAGCTCTATCCTTTTTGTCCCAATTATGAGAACATCACATAAAACCTAAATAGAAGAATAAAAGAAAATCAATGCATTCAATGCAAAAAAGCATTTTTCTAGTTTTTTTTTTTTTTTTAAACTGTTTAACAACACCTTCCACACACACCTTCTCTCTCTGCCTCAGAATCCACATCTCATCCACACCTGAGCACATCAAGGCCAGAGATGACGAGACATCCACCATCAGTGTCAGCGGTCTGTCAGAGCAGCGGATCTTACATTACACACACACACATGTTGGTTTTAGTGATTTATGAGGACTCTCCATAGGCGTAATGGTTTTTATACTGGACAAACTGTATTTGGTATTGCCCTACACCTACCCTACACCTAAACCTACCCCTTACAGGAAACTGTGTGCATTTTTAGATTTTCAAAAA
>JAUCNO010001758.1:20487939-20504641 GCA_032353835.1 Enteromius viviparus
ATTGTGAACAAATTAACCATTAATTAATGCTTAACTAATGCATTATTTTGGACCCCTATTCTGAAGTGTTACCGATTATACGTTGGTCATTTTGAAAAACAGAAACAATATGATCCAAGGCAGATTATGGTTTGCTAACTAAACCAAGTCTCCAGTTCTTCTTAATTTTTTTTTTATATATAGATAAAAAAAAAAAAAAGGTTCCCGCAAAAACAACAGAAAAAAAAAGGACTGCTTATAGGAGGGCAGAAACTCAGAACCACTGGCGGAAAATGGAAAGAGAAAAAAAAGCTTTAATTAAAATGATACTGTAACCAATAAACAGCGGAAATATAATTTGTGAATGTGCTGGTGAATGAAGGAAGGCGTTGGCTGCGTTAAGGTTTTTAATTAGTGTGGCGGAGAGCGATAGTGCCCCTTCACTGAGCAGGAGCGAGGAGGAGGCGCTGAAGAGAAAACGACTTCAAATCCACTCTTTATAGCAGTCCCACTTCTTCATCTCAAAGGGGGTTCGGTTATATCTCGCTTCCAGCAGAGGGAAGAAAATGAAATCTTGGATTGGCACGCACTCAGATGCTGTGATTGACGTCGCTCTGATACTACAGTTCAGTCCTGGTAATGACACGGTCAGGCTGTACACAAACTGGAAACATGTAATACACCATTACAGGTCGTCTAGCACTACAGTACCTATGAAACCAGTATTATATAACACATTATAATGGCACTCTCTATTATGTATTTGTAATGCCTTTTAGCAAAACTATACAATCAGTTTGTTTTCATAAACCCCTTTATAGTAATTATTCGAAAGGAACATTAGTAGCAGTTAATATTCATGATGAAAGTCAAATGAAATAAAATGTCAAGATGATTAAAAAAATGCATTACCATTCAATTAAAAATGGCTAAAAATTAAAAATTAAATCTTGAATCGACCATTTATTTAAAAAAATCAATTGCATTTAAATAGCTTAACATTTATTTTTACTGTGATGTTTACATGTTCCTGGTATTATTTTATAATAAAATATTTCTATAATAAAATAAATACAACTTGAAATTTATATATATATATGTGGGTGTGTGTGTGTGTGTGTGTGACCCTGGACCACAAAACCAGTCATAAGGTCAAAAAGTCATAATTTTACAAAACTGAGATGTATACTTCATATGAAAGCTCAATAAATTCTTTCTATTGATACATGGTGTGTTAGGATAGGACAATATTTGGCCGAGACACATCTATTTGAAAATCTGGAATCGGAGGGTGCAAAAAAATCAAAATACAGAGCAAATCACCTTTAAAGTCGTCCAAATGAATATCTTATCAATGCATTTTGATATGTTTACAGTAGGAATTGTACAAAACAATTTTCATGGAACATGATCTTTTCTTAATTTCCTAATGATTTTTGGCATGCCAAATCAATAATTTTGACCCATGCAATATATTTTAGGATATTGTTACAAATAAATCCCAGCGGCTTAAGACTTAAGGTTTTGTGGTCCAGGGTCACATATATATATTATTTTTAATATTAATTTTTCTTGCATTAATTATATTACATTTAACTTACTCACATGCTCCTGTTTTTTATGTTAATATTTATTGCATTAATTATATTACATTAACTTGTAAAGCTGCAGGTTCTGGTATGTTAACCTGCATGTCTTGATCTTTTATTTCCCACAGATGGCCTCTGAACAGAAGGAATCAAACCAGACCTGCTTTCACAGTACCGGTTTGTTTTTCTCCAAGTCTGAGGGGAACGGTGAAAAAAGGTCTTCCTCATCCACGGGAGGTGCTAATCCGTTCAAGCTGCTTCTCCTCGCTTTTCATCCACACACACTATTAGTCTTTCAATTTCACTTTAATAAGCACCATTTCCAACAGTATCTCCAACAACAATTGAGGCCTGAAAAACAACTTGAGACGGGGACAGTTTCTTACAGAGGGGATTAAAATCAAAGACGTTTGCTCAGAATAATAAAGAACGAACTTGATCTGTATTAGCATATGTGTCAGGACTAAAGCAGCTGAGCTAATCTGCCGGAGTCGAGCGAGCTGACGATACGATAAGTCTTCTTCACTGGACGAGTGGACTAATGGACCGAAGGGTCTTCACACGGACGTTAAAATTCATATGAAATCTATCATGCAGCAACTTTAAAGGCATGACTAATCTATTTCCATGAATATACCCCAGACAAAAGCAACTTCAGGCAGACTGTGAAACAGTAAAACTATGGATCTTTACAAACAATTAGGACTTCAAAATACTTCACAGGCCAAATTAGCTGAGATCATCTCTATAATCTTGCACTAACTAGCAGATTAATACTATTAAGCAGCATGATTTTGAGGCAAAAGTTGTAGTTAATAGTGTGTTACCAACAACTTTCACTGTTAAGACTTATAAGGTCCCATTATTTATTATTATAATTAATTATAATTTATAATTAGGCCTACTGTAATTAATATTAACAGTACTTCTTACATTGTTTTTGTTATTATTAATGAATTAAATTATATTTGTATTAATTTGCAGAAGCTTTGTTAAAGCTTGTTAATAAAAAATACTATTTATTGTTCATTTTATTTAATGTCCCATTACTTAACATGAATTAATGCATATTAATACTAATAGTTATTAATCTTTGTTAGCATCAGTAAAAACTGTTTATTGTCAGTTCATGTTAGATTAGTTAACATTAGTTAATTAACATTAACAATACATGTTTTGTAGCATTTATTATTAGTGGTATTAATAATATTTTATTATAATTAAACTTATCATTTTTTCATTGTTGGTTCATGCCAACACAACAAATATTGTTAACATATGGAAGCTTTCTGCAAAGGGATAACTTGCGATGAAGATAAACATAAATGAGACGTTCACTATGGAAGAGCGCTAGAGTTTCTGTGTTGTATTTCTCGCACCACCCACCTCACTATGGCTTTCCTCCAGTGTCCGTTCCGTAATAGGCGTTGATAATTAGACGGAAACTGTGTGGCTGTTTGACCTGTGCTAATTAGAAAGTTTGCAGACTTGGCAGCGGAATTCATCGGTGGGATAATGAATCATAAAACGGTTCATTACAGGCGGGCGAGGAAACATTCTCAATCTCAATAAACGGCCAAGGAGGCCTTTCAGACCCGCCAAAGCTGGACTCACACACACGCCGGCCCATTTACTGCATGAAATCACACACACACAAAATATTTTCACTCGGAGCCACTGCTATTAGCACAAAGTTTCTGCTTTGGGCTCACACAATACAGCAGCTAGAGCCTGCGTCTGGAGTTTCTGACGGGACACAAGAGAAACACTGCGTTTGGGTTTTATTAGGTCACTCTTACACAGTAAAACCTCACCGTCATATTTATTAAATGAAATGAGTTTATTTCACTCAAATAAGAGATTAACTAGTCTCTCTCACCTTCCATTGGTGGGGGGTATTTGAGAAGGAATGGGGAAAAAATATGTGAGAGAAGGCAATGCCTCCATCCCAATATGACCGTATATGACTGGTTATGATTAGCTGTGATTGGTTTATACGGTAAACCCCGCCTCTTGTGCTTGTGAGAATCAGTCTGAATAAATAATATTATGATGTTAATGGGAAGTAAGTAAACAACTCATTCACTTGAAATGGCCTGAAAACATGGTCTGTGGGAGTTTTGTTAGTCCAACATAGTTAAAAGTAACTTTTAAAAAGTTTTTAAAAAGTTCTTTACTCTTTCTTTCCCTTTCTAGCCTGCACTTATCTAAACATTGCCTACTATACAGTATTATGAGCACTTTCTAAGTTGCTTTTGCCTCTTTAGGACTAATTGCTTGCTGTTTCCCCACTTGTACGTCGCTTTGGATAAAAGCGTCTGCTAAATGAATAAATGTAAATGTAAATGTTTTCAGGATCCATTAGTAAAAAGTGATAGTAAAGACATGTGTTTTTTTTTTTTTTTTTTAATTCTTTTTAGTTGACAGGGACATTGTGCATTAATAAACATTCCTCTAAATGTACTAGAATCAGCCAAAGGTTATTTTTCATCCGTAGTCCCTGGACAAGATGTTACAAGTCACCGTAAAGAAAATTTAATCAAGAATACATACTAAAAAAATGATAAATTACACATTACACAATGGTCTACTGAAAACAATAATATAAAAATGAAAAACAGATTGACACACATTCAGTAGACACATTTGCTCGAAGTATGAATTATATTGATTATTTATAATGTAAGACTGTTCTCTTTCTTTTTGTTTTGCAGGGATACTCTCATTGTGACGTGTACTAACAGTGCCACAAGTATTTTTGCTGGTTTTGTCATTTTTTCAGTTATTGGCTTCATGGCTCATGAGCTCAAAGTCCCAATTGAAAGTGTGGCAGATGAAGGTAGGTAGTCTGAATGCTTGTGTTTGTGGCTGGTGAGTCTGTTTTAATTTTAATCAGACCCAAAATTCATTTGATCAGTCTGGTCTGTAAATATGTTGTTTTTTGTTTAGGTCCTGGAATAGCTTTTGTGGTCTATCCAGAGGCTCTGACCAGGTTGCCCTTGTCACCATTCTGGGCCATCATCTTTTTTCTCATGCTGCTTACACTTGGTTTGGACACTATGGTAATGAAAATCATAAATTGCATGATTTACATTTTTACCCTTTAGTTGTTCAAAACACAGTAAATGACAACAAATAACTAAATCTGACGCTCTTTCATTTCATTATTTTCCCTCCAGTTTGCCACCATCGAAACTATAGTGACGTCTGTTTCTGATGAGTTCCCCAAGTACCTGCGCAAACACAAGCCTGTGTTCACTTTGGTTTGCTGTTTGTCCTTTTTTGTGCTGGGTTTCCCCATGATCACTGAGGTAGGAAATTTTATCCTATTCCCTACTGCAAAAACTTCACCTTTATAGCACACTTTAATTAAAGAAGGTCTCTGGTAAACAATAAAAAACAAGTAAATAGGAAAGTAAATAGACTGGAATGAAAGCAGATAATTGGAAAGGTCTGGAATTAATGTTAGTTAGTTTGTTTTTTTACTTAAAGGGATTCAGTGGGTGATTTTTAGATTAGGTCTCATTTATTTTTATTTTAAATGGACATACAAGTATGTGTGTGTGTGTGTGTGTGTTTTCACACACAGAGTGGAATGTACATGCTTCAGCTGGTGGACACTTTTGCAGCCTCTTACTCTCTTGTCATCCTTGCCATATTTGAACTGGTTGGAGTCTCATACATTTATGGTGAGTTTACAAAGTTATGAACATTTATCTTTAGACTTATTCCAGAAATGTATTTTGGTGCACAGCAGGAATCAGATTTGTAGGTAATGAAAAAGAACAATTAAACAAACAAGCAGTCAGTTTAGCTGAAGTGCAGGCTAAACCCTGTCAAGCCTTTTTAAGTGATAGCTTTTGATTATAACTACATTAATTTGTAAGATATACAGTTGATAAAAAGTAAAAACTGTGAAAGTGAACTAGCGAGTAGATAAGTTCACTTGTTCAACCTAATGTTGATTATATTTATATTATGCAATAAAAATACCTGTTTGTGTCAGCTATAGACCTTATTTTAGGCATTTAAACAAACACCTCTTGACTTTGGGATTAACTAAAACACAAAAGTCTTAATGCCTGTTGAATTTCTTCCCTACTGTATTTGTGGTGCAGGACTACAGCGGTTCTGTGAGGACATTGAGATGATGATTGGGTTCCAGCCAAACAAGTTTTGGAGAATTTGCTGGGCCTTTGTCACACCAACTATTCTCACAGTATGTTCACCTTATACCTTATGTGACCATTCTTGACACACACATACAAATATGCTGCATGCACAAATTCTTCCGGACTATGACTTTTGGTTAGTCTTTTTCTTTTCTTTTTTTTTTTTTTTTTTTTTTTTTTTTTTTTTTTTTTTTTTTTTTTTGTCTTTCTCTCTCTCTCTCTCTCTCTCTCTCTCTCTCTCTCTCTCTCTCTCTCTCTCTCTTTCTTTCTTACCCCCTCTCTATCTCTCTAGTTCATCTTGGCAATCAGTCTGTACCAGTGGAAGGTGATGACATATGAGGATTACACTTATCCAACCTGGTCTATGGTTCTCGGCTGGCTTATGGTCATTTGTTCTGTGATATGGATTCCCATCATGTTTGTTATTAAGATGCACCTTGCACCTGGATCGTTAATTGAGGTAAGGGAGAGATGTTAAAAATGGTTCAGTATTTGCTTTATAATAAGTAGATGGCTAATTTATTAACCTTTTAGGAAAAGTGTTTAATTCCAGGTCATTTGTTTTAAATTTTATTTAAAGTTTAGAAATTGTACTCTTTTTGTCCATTGTATTAGTTTTGTTTTAATTATTATTATTATTATTATAATTCTATATAGAGTATTTATTTTTATTTCAGTTTAACTGAATGAAAATAAGAAATGTTGTCTTGGCAGCTGAAATTAGCTTTTTTAGAAACGTAGACATAACTGTTTAGAAATTGTATTTTATGCCAGTTAATATTTCTTTGTAGAGAGAGGGAGACAAAAATAAATCTTTTTATTTTTATTTTTACTATAATAAATATAGTTTTATTCTTTTTAGTAATTCCATTAAATAAAATTTTTTGTAAGAGATCAAACAAAGGTAATACATCAATCATTATCTAGGATGCAGACCAAGCTCCCAGCATGCAATTTAGATGCCCCTTCTTGTTCTCGGCAGCGTCTGAAGTTGGTGTGCTCTCCTCAACCTGACTGGGGTCCATTCCTGATGAAACACCGCGGGGAACGCTACAAGAACATGATCGACCCACTGGGCACTAACTCCCTTGGCCTCAAACTACCCCCCAAAGATTTCCAGCTATCAGCCCAATATCAATAATCTTCCTCAATTCCCTGTGAGTGTGAAACTCCCTGAGGCCTCTGAGGGTGAGACCTGCACTCACGTCAAACTCTTTCCCTATTCAACCTCCCCTCTTTTCCATAGCGTCCTCTTTCAGCCATATTCCCCCTCTTCTTACACTTTTAGAGGGGTTTTTCAGGTGGAAAGCACAGACAACTCCCTATGATTTGTTTGTTTTCGGAATAATTATTCGTAGTCAGTCTGAGAGTGGGTCTTTCGCGCACATTCTGACACACCAATCCCAGCTGAACCTTTTTCTCAGAGGCAATATAATTGATGCAGTTGCAACTGTTAAGGCAATATTTGACTGATCGTGCATCATGCAGCGGTTGTTTTTTAATTATTTTTTCATTCCGAAGTGACTGCTGATGTTAAAAAGAAAATAATGAAGAGAATACGATTTATATTTCTTGTCTATTTGCTTGTCATCTCCTATATGTAGCAAACATAATGAGATAAACTGCTGAGTAGGGCACAGTGAACTCGAAATCTTTTCTGGTATCGTACTATCGCTCTCCACTTGTCCACTTATAGCCGTACCTTGTGCCTCAGACCTCCTCTGTTTATAAAATACCGCATAGTATAGTGCTAATTGAACCAATCGTACTACATTATGGAGGGAAGTGAGCACATTTCAGTCTCTGTGAATTATAAGCTATCCTACTCTTTTACTATTCTGTCGGAAATATCTCTACAGTGTTATCGAAGCCAAACTCATAGTGTAGACTCCAGTAGTATATAGATCCACCTCTGTCTTCAAGAAAACATAGCCATGCAAAACTGTAATAATACCTTTCAGTGTTGTTTAGAGTAGTGTTCAACATCCAACTAGCAGTTATGTATGCACACTAATATTATAGAGTATGCTTTGAGTTTGTGTCGTGATCTGTTCATAGACTTTGTGAATCCTCCTATTCTTATGCAGTACGCAGTTATAGTGGAGTACACAAAAGAAAAGTAGAGGAAAAACAAGGAGTGTGGTATGTGTGGCAAACCAATCGTCTCATAAAAAGTGTATATTTTAGAAACTAGCTTACACAATATTTTTATCAATTGCTTGCAGAGGATATGTAGATTAGCACAAAACTAGTTTTTCATCTGAAATCCTGTGCTTGGGGACCACACTCCTTTTTTAAAATGTTTTCCATCTGTTTGTCTGTGCGCCTTCATGAAACAGGGTCTCAGGTATTACTCCGTTCCATCAAATTTATTAGATGTTGGATTAGAATTGAACATATTAGTGTAAACTTGATGTGATTGACATATAACTTGGGCTGCACGATGAGTCGTATTTGATTTATTAAGCATAATCACCTGTGATATCCGCTTTCTTTTTAATTTCACATTTATCTTGCACTATAGTAACAGCTTTCTGGTCGCTGGTGCCAGATTTCAGGAGTATAAATTATTTTTAATGATACATGGTTGACTTAATGTTACTAACCATGTACATGCTGTCGAGAGTTTACAAAAAAAGCACAGATGAGCTGAAAACACTTAAGGTAGGAAATTAGAGATATTCTATTCAGATATTATACTCAAATAAAAGTGCAATGCAACTAGTCTGGTTTGTTTCAAGCTTGCCGTTTGCTGCGATTAAATCTGCGAGCAAACCATGCGACGCTCTTATTTTGTGTTTAGGTGAGCAAGAAGTGCAATATTTCTGATTAAATTAATATATATATATTTTAAGCAAAGAAATTAACCGCTTAACCATGATTAACCATTTAACCATTATCGTGCAGCCCTACGTATAACCAGTTCTCTATACAATTTGTGAAAGTGGACATATATTGAAGATTTGAATCCTTATACTGTATATCCTTTCCAGCTACTGGACTGTAAATATGGATACGGATAAAAAATATGTTTGTAGTATTGCTTTAGGCAACAGTTTTATGTTAGTTAGAGTCGAGTAGTAAGAGTTATATATATTATTATATTTTTTAATTAATTGAATAATTTGCCTAGTAGTTGTGCTGATCAGTCGAAGCACTTGAAAAAGCACTTTGATTAAACATCACATAAAAATAAATGGTTATTCTCCACCACTACAGTGATAAAAAAGTCATATTTGTTAGTACAAAATGTATACCTAAATGATTAGTACTGTGTAGTTTAGTTAGCGATTTAGCCACGCTGCCCACCCAATGCAAGTAATAACACTGTGACTTTGCCTGGGCATGATGGGTCTCAAAAGCCATGTAATATGCAGATACTACACTAATCACCTTTAATATAAAGCATTTATAAAACAGAAAAAGAAAAAAGTTATTCCTCAGCATATTAGTGTCGCAAATGAGACGCTTTTTCTGATACATGTTTAATCTTACTCTCTGTGTAGTTTATATGTGTGTGTGAATGTGTGGAATAATATGCAGCGCTTAATGTTTAGATTTATACTTATCCAACCATCCAGACGAGGTCAAATGCAGCCTGGCAGTCAGTTTGAGGTTTTCCTATTCATAGTTTCATCTGTACGCAAGAGCTGATTTTACTCGAATTAGTTTATGTAGCACAACAAATGGTAAACAAAAGCACATGAATAGTAGACAGCTGCCGAGACCGTTGTAATATTTAGGGTTCTGGATGGAGTTTCTGTTAGTCCTTGTGTTGCTGTACGTCTGTCTGAGAGCTATTGTTACAAGCCCTTTCACGTAACACATATTCTGTGGGAAAAAAATTTATAGGTAACAGTCTTGCATGTGCTGTTTGTGTTGCCGTGGATTATTTGTCCATGTATGCTTCCCCTTTACGCTCCTTTTCTCGAATGTGTCCCTCGCTTAGCAGCTGAGTTTACCACCTCTTCCTACCTACAGGGCGACACTGGGCAGTAGGCAACCAAAGAAGGAGAACTTCTCAAAGGGTTCTGAAAAAAAAAGCTTAAAAATGAACATATATTATAAAAGAAAAGACATATACATACATATATATATATATATATATATATACAAATAGTCTATATGAAGAAATGAAATATATTATTCTGTGTATTTAGGAGACTGAGATACTGCCACTCATCCTTCATTTAGTGGTCATTATTGATGTGTGTCCATATGTTATATGACATCTTCAGGTAACCTTTGGCCTTATAGATGTCCTCTGGTAATAAACTCTTATGTGTGTTTCAGAATAATGATACAGAGTAGCTTCCAATCAGTCATTATGTGGTCAGTCTATATTGTATTGTATGTCGTGTCATTTGGCACTTTACTGTGGACCTATCGGAGCATAGGTAAAATTTCTTATTACTTGGGTAATGTCATATATTTCTGTGTGTTTTACATGAGGGAAATCTGCCTATGGATACAGATATGTACCTCCAACACTTCATGGCATCATTTGAGTTGAACTGTAGAATATAACTATGAAAAATATCTAGATTTTAAATCCTGTGCCGGACAAAAGAAAAAAAGAAAAAAGAAAAGCAAAACATATTAAAAAGAATAAAATGAGCATATATGAAAAGGCATAATTTATTTTAATGTCATTAATCCTTGAGGCCCTACCTCAGATTTTGTATTTATGTATAGAAATGCAATTTGAATCATAGTATCTTTGCCAATAATACAATAAAAGACCATATTTATCATAAAATGTATAACCTCTTAATCAATAAATAAATGTTAATGTTTTCAACTCCAGTTGTGTTCTTATATGCCTGAGGTGTTTTGAGTAAGATTTTGTTCGCAAACGCACAAGCTGTACGAACTTACACAAACTTCACAAGACTAAATGGTTACAGTTTAAAAAAAAATATCAACAGAAGTATCTGGAAATAAAACAAAGCATATTTTTTAAAAGAAAATAATGTTTATTTAACTTCAGAATGTCATGTTTAATTCACTGTTACATGCTGTAGTTATTTTTTAAATATAGTAGCTGAGTAAAAGCTTACAACCATTTTTTTCAGTGTACTCTTGAGTGTTTTTCATTCTTATGAAACATTAGTACACAAATACTTGATCAAAAACGAGTTACATTTTCTGATGCATTAAACCACAGAAATATTATATTGAAGCAGTCAGCCAGACACAGCGTATTTAATACACAGGGTAAATTATACAGGTCAAAGCTGGCGTTTAGTATTTTAATTATTATATTCTTTGAATGGGTTATAGGTCAATTTCTTACAATATTAAACCATTTTAAATGATTGTTT
The DNA here is from genome assembly GCA_032353835.1 of Enteromius viviparus. Taxonomy (NCBI): domain Eukaryota; kingdom Metazoa; phylum Chordata; class Actinopteri; order Cypriniformes; family Cyprinidae; genus Enteromius; species Enteromius viviparus. Next base: position 20,499,004 of record JAUCNO010001758.1, read on the forward strand.
CAAATCCACTAACTCACTGGATGTCTCACAGTTCCGTATATTACTTGGGGCTCTTGATCTTCTTTCGATCTCTGTTTGATTTTCCTCTTGTGATGAAATGTTAATGCTGCATAGTTTAACTCCTCTGTGTTTGACTTAAAACAAAACAAAACAAAAAATAGATTACAACATTCCCAGCTATTAAATATTCAAATTTAAAGCACAAAATAAAAATCGTATGTAGACAATTTCTTACATTTTGACTTGCATTAGTCTGTGACATGCCTGAAAGAAATGATAAAAGTGAGAGTAGAAAAACAATGACAGCGCATACTTTAAAAAACACCAGTATAGGCAGAAAAAAATATGACCTGCTCTATATTTCTTTAAGATGTAACACAGAATGATGTTGAGAAGCATCGACACCACAGTGATTGTCATCAGTATTGGCCAAACATAGACTTTCCCTATAAGATGAAATATAGAATATTATCATTGTCTTTAATTATTCTAGTAACACTTTACAACAATGTCTCATCAAAAGTTGCATTTGCTGGCAATTATCAAAAATTATTTATTTTTATTATTAATCTATGTGTATGTTTACAGTAATAAAAATACAATTAATGTGTTACTGCAAACACTATGTTAATGCTATCTTAATAAAAGTTCATTTATGTTATGCTTTAATTATTAACAGCACTGAATTAAAAAATGCAAAATTAGTAAATGTTAAACTTAAGGGGAAAAAAACTTTTTTTAAACATTGTCCATAAAACAATTTAGAATATGTTTGAGAAAATACTAATTAAGTAATTCTACCTCAAAATATGAGGTTTAATTGAATGTGCCATTGAATTAAATAGCAATTTCTGAGTGAAAGTAATTTCTAGTGAATTTTGCACTGGTTGATTTCAGTGTACAAACACAATGTGTGCTCAGAGTAATCAGAGAAAAGTACAAAAACAAGAAGCAAAGCACAGAGCAATAAGCAGGAACGTCTGAACGGTAGCAAAGCTGGAAGCAGTCTAAGAATTTACAGATTTCTAGATTTTTTTAGTCTCTCTAGATAGCTAAATTAACTGACATCTAATGAATATCAAAGTGGACCTACCCCAGCTATCTTCCTTTTCTTTCATTATTTCCGTTCCTTTAACAGAGCAAGTCATTTCAGATTATAATAGGTCACAATGTACAATGCTATATCTGAAAGTAACAAAAAACAAATTACGGTAAGACTATTGACAGTATTTCTTCTCATTCTTAAGCTGCATGAAATAATGCAGGGTATATTACAATATCAGTGTTTACCTTCAAAATGCTCTTCAAACATCAGTCTTGTTCCATTTCCAAAAAACATCTCATTATAAAAAAGAATCCCACAGTAGTACACAGCGATGTCTGTTTGCTGGATGTTCAGTATTGAGAGACGGAAGCTGAGCTGGTTCCATGTTAATATATACTTCGAGGGATCCTGAAAATGTTCTCCACTCGTTTGAACAGTTTTGTCTGATTTAGCCAAACCCATGAAGACCGGAGCAGAACTGTTTTGTAATTTTATCCAGAACACTTGAAAGTGTCCATCGCTTGGTACGACGCACTGAAGAGTTGTAGCGTGTCCAGACTGAACTCTCACTGCTAACTCTGGTTGAGACACATAATTTCCCACAGCAAATGGACCTGAAATACATTAAAATCAACTTCAAGTGTTTGAAATGGTTTCAGCTTGTTCCTATTAAACTCTAGGACTCATTTACTACTTTTAAAAAAAGTAATAATTTTTCATGCAAGTACAGTTTAATCAAAACAAATAACAGGTTAAAAAAATCTGTGTGTACTTACACTGTTTAAAGACAAGACATAAGAAGTATAATAATCTAATCATGTTTGAGGTGCTGTGTGTACTGTATACACTCCTTTGCCTGAATGTAAATGTGACAGCTTTGTTCTTTGTTCTGATCTTCCTGTGACTTCTCTTAAATGCTCTTTCATTCATTCATTGTGCTCAAAGGTGGTTCACAGCAGCAGAGGCGGAGCTTGTGTACGACTGAGCCCCTGGCCACATGCTGAAATTAATTAACAGAGACTTGAGGCTAAAATTCTCAAAAATGAAAAAAAAAAAAACCTTCATAACTGAACTAAAAGTATTAAGGTTCTGAAAAGGACATGAAAAGTGTCAAATTAAAATTAGATCAAGTTGCATCATATGTTTGTTTCTACATTTTTAAAGCATTTGGTATTATTACCAATCACATTTTATTGTGTTGAGTTTGTAATTTTTGAATGCAATGTCCAATCAGAGGTGTTCAGATGAGTCATCACTGAAATGCCAGAGTTCGATAGCAGAATTACGCACTCTTGTGAATAAACGAGTACAGCTTCATTGATTTTAAGGAGTTTTTTGAGAGTACACTCTCTCTATATATGAAATAAAGATATAAAAGCTGTCACTGGGGAAGTACCTTTTCAAAAGGTATACTTTTGTTCCTATAAGGTTCAAATATGTACACTTGAAGGCACACACTAAGGTACCAAAATAAAGTCTTTAGGTATACGAACATGTACATTTTGAAAAGGTACCACCCCGGTGACACCTTATAATTCTGAGAATGTACTTAAAATATAGTGATAATGTTCTTTGATAATGCAAATGGTCTTTGCTCATTGTCTGAAAAATGTAATATTGATAATTTTAGTTTTAGTTTTGATAATTAAGTAAAATAATCAAATAATTCAACTTTTTAAAATTGTCTTTATTTGTGAGTAGCATTTGAATTTAATCATATTAAAAAATATTTTATGAAATGACATCCATTTATGCTTTATTATGTGCATTGTTAATAGATTACACTAACAGATTCTAGCCTTAACCTAAAGTTGAATTACTCTCCGGCCTACAGAATGCACATATAAGTTTCAAGTTCGGTGAACAAAGATTTAAATGTGTTGAATCTATTACCATTATGTGACCTTCTAAATCTCAAGCTATTTCTGTGCAGGCCCTTACCAGGAAATGCAACTGCATAAAAAAGACTAGCAATGGTACCCGTTCCCATTGCTCTGCAGTTCAGTGTTGTCATTTCAAACGAAGGCAGGTGTGAAAAATGCTTCTGAAAACAGTGTTTGTGGTTGTGGTGCAGCACAGGGTGTGAAAGAGAGGTACAGGTGTCCATCACTTTGGACAAAAGCTTTATGTACACCATTACAATCAGAGAGAAAGAGAGAGAGAGACATATATAAATGTAACCCAGTATGGTAGATCAAAAATAAGACTCCTAATTTTACACAGCAAATAACCAGTTTAGTTAAGAGCTCTTTTATTACTAAATTTAGCAGTTGCCAACTATAGTAAATCAATTAAATAACACAAAACAGGGTGAGGAAGATTTGAACAAATCTAATGTGTGAACTTGCTTTTCATGTGCAATTTTTACATTTAACTGTGGCATAGCTGTGCTTTGCAGCTAAAATTGTCATCAGAATGCATTCCAAAACAATGCTTTTGAACGAAGGATCACTTCATTGCTCTGGGATGATCTCAAATCATTTGCACTACAGGAAGTTTTTTTTTTTTTTTTTTAACATGTAACCTTCATCTACTGTGGCCAAAGGTGATCTTATCCTCTTTGCACTTTTACACCAAATGTTCCTGGTCTCATGGCATAAACTTACCTTGGTACACTTTTTAACGCGACACAAAATATATAACAAGAAGTACATATCACTCAGACACTTATTATTCCTTTTCACACCAATTTACAGAGTTTTAACTAATAAAGTGTATTTTTTGCACAATTACTTGAAAAATATAATGTTATGACTTAATATTACAATATTAGTATAATGGGCTATTTGAAAACTGGAGTGTAACTACAGTTCAGCAAAACAGTTCAAATCTGTGTAAAAGAAAGTTAACATGGCATGGTTGAGTTTTTATATCAGTTTGTTAACACTATCGAGTAGGTTTAGTGTTTGATATTGTGTAGGGCATTTTTCCAACATGCTAAAACATTAACTTTTAGCAACAAAGGATATTTTAATTCTGATCCGCTGCAATATATACCCATATCAACATAATAAAATGTACCGGAGTACACATATTGAGCCTGTGTTTTAGCGCCATGCAGTGAAATGCATTCGAACCTTAAAATAATTCAAATGATGGTTTAAATGTAAATCTGCTTATTTTTAAGCAGAGTTTAAAGTTTGGTGCAAGAGAATTATTAGATAAACAAAAATTTAATCTAGATTTAAACTTAATTCTTGTTGGTGCAACCCACCCATGGACACTCACACTGCCATCTAGTGGTATCAGAAAAGAAAAACACTTTACACAGAAATTTCAAGATGGCGGTGAACAACTAACCTGACTACATCAGACTTCATACTTCCGTTCATTTTCAGTTCGCTTCTGATCGAAGCAAAGCGAAGCAAAGTTTGGTATTACCAGGCTAGTGAACAACTCTGACCTGAAACGAACAATGAAATTAATTTTCTACCTGTTAGATCATGTTTTATTAATGTATACACCTACCTACAGTTTGACAAAAATAATGCTGTATTTTTGTAACAGTAAAAATTTACTATGCCAATAAACTTAAGGTCCACATACTCTATGTGCTCTGCGTTAACCCATCCAAGTGCACACACACAGCAGTGAGAAGTGAACAACCATGCACACACACACACACACACACCGTGAACACACACCCGGAGCAGTGGGCAGCCAGTGCTGCGGCGCCTGGGAGCAGTTGGGGTAACAGTGCCTTGCTCAAGGGTCTCACCTCAGTCGTGGTATTGAAGGTGGAGAGAGCTCTGGTTATTCAATCCCCCCACCCACATGTAGTTTGGGTATAGAATTTGGCTAACACTTCACAATAAGGTGTCATTTGTTAACATGAATGTATTAACTTACATGAACAAACAATTATCAATACATTTATTACAGTATTTATTCATCTTTGTTAACTTTAGTTAATAAAAAAAATATTAATTGTTAGTACATGTTACTTTACAGTGCATTAATTAATGTTAACAAACACAACTTGTGATTTTAATAATGCATTAGTAAATTGCATAAATTGACATTGCATGTGTGATAAATTCAATTCAATTTCTTTATAAATAACTTTATTTCAAGACTTTAAACTTTATTTTTATTTGTTGAAACTGTAAAAATGTTAGCAAAAATGTGAAAACGTGTTTTGGGAAGAATATGAAACAGTTACATATGCAACTGTATACTGAAGAATGTTCAGGCACAGTCTTCAGGCTGTAAATAAAAGAGATTTGCACTTTGTTACACAATGGTGCTTTTGTTTGTTTTCTGTGGATATTTTTTTCTTCTTTAAAAAGAGTTTCATGTTCAGTGAAAATGTCAATTATTATGTTCATTGGCCCCAAATAGCTAGAAGAAATCAAAAATACAAGCCAAAACAAAGCTCGGGTCTTAAGAGCTTAAAGGTATCGATGAGTAACAGATAAGCACTTCCTACCAGTACTTGCACTGTTTATATAAGAAAACCACCGATACAAAGGTTAAAAAAGGTAAATGCATACAACTTTGAACTTTGCCAGGGCATAAAACGTCTCGGTTACGTATGTAACCCTCGTTCCCTGAAGAAGGGAACGGAGACGTCACGTCGGTGACCGACGAATA
>JAUCNO010001758.1:20532017-20542392 GCA_032353835.1 Enteromius viviparus
CTGTAACATATATATATATATATATATATATATATATATATATATATATATATATATACGTATATATAGCCTATGAGAAACCCCAATGCAGTCCTTAACAACACTTTAAACTTTTATTGTCATAGTGCTCAGGGGTTAACCTTCATGTTCATCTCAATGTGATATTGCCCATCCTTATATGCTGCTATATCCAAACTATACCAGCAACTTCCCTGCCGACAGCGTGAGGACATAATTACAGCAAATTCAACAGTAAAACAGAAGCTGAATAGATCAGGAGCAACGCAGTCCGCTGTGCAATGCTCAAGGCTTTCATTGAGCACAGCATGCTCTGAGGACACTGTCTGCCACCTGTTAGGAAAGCAGGGAATAAGCTTGGTTTAATACTTATTCCTATACAAAGGGTCTAGATTTTGACCCTGCTTCCGGGTCTCACACCTCAGATCTGTCTTCCTCAGCCCAGCTAAAAAAAGCATGTCTTCAATATCTCTGGTGCTGCAATTCACTCAAAGAAAGTGTTTGCACTGTGTCAAGCGCTAAGGTTAAACTTTAAGAGTGGAGAAGAATGCTGAAGAATGTAAGAAAATAAAAACATTGCCAGATCTGGTTGAACGAGCTCAGTCTGGGCTCTCAGTTGTATTTTATTCAATGTGATAAATACCTCATTCAAAAGGTTGTTTTTTTAAAAAGAAAGATAGAAAAGACTAGAAATGATTTCAATTTCGAATATATGCTGTGCTAAAAAAAATAACATATTCCATTTGTTTCCACAAACAACTATTTTTAACATAATAATAAGATTTATTTACTGAGCACTAAATTAGCGTGATATCTGAAGGATCGAACTGGAGTGACCCTGTTCCTTTAAATTATTCAATAAATTCAGTAATAATATTTTTACTTGATTTTTAACCAAATCAATTCAGTCGTGGTGAGCAAGAGATCTAAAATATATACATTTATTACACGGCTCTCTGGAATGCTTGATTCTGATTGGTCAGTTGAGACATTTGTAGGTTCGTTCTTTTCGAATAATAACCGCTCCAAAGTAATAGCGCATAGCCGGGACTACTTGTGTGTTTAAATCCCTCCGTGCCAACAAAGATTACCGTTTGGCGCCATCTTGTGACAAACACCGGACAACATAAGGTGCAATAAATAACTAAAATACATCCGTTGTAATATATTCATATGTAGATGTTATAAATTATCTTATGGTTGAATGTTAGTCACGTGGTACTATATCGTTTTGCGGAAGGATGAAAATGTTAATTTAAAACAAATACGACAATAAAATGTTTCAAATTCATATTCATGTTCAGTTTTTTTTTCTCATGTGGCAAGTAGCCGTGTAATAAGCGGGATAATATACAGGCAGCCGGTAGTTAACGCGAAATAAGCCCCTGAACTTAGCCACCATGTCACGACTGTTTTAAGAACAAGCAGTTGCCCAGTACAAATCTACCTTTTCATAACTAAATTAAAAAGCTATGACCAGTCAGAATTAATGACTAACTTTTTAAGACTAGTTTATGCAAAAACAGTTTATGCAACCAATCCCTGTTTGAAATATCTCATCTACATGTTGTTTTTTTACAGTGCATGTTTGGGCAAACTATTTATTCAAGTCACACTTAAAATGTCTAGATATCATTACATTACATAACAACAAAGTGTACTGAAGAAAGTAATCGTGACAACTATACACTACATATTATTATTGTAGCATGCATTTTTATCTCTTACTTTACATTATGTTGGCTGATAAAGTGAAGTGATAATGCATGTTATATGTATGCATTTTGCTTGTTTATTGTACTCTAAATTATGCATTTTATTTGAAAAACTTTGGCAGATAAAGAAAAAAGATGTTACTGGTGGTAAATCATGGCAGCTATTACTTGCATACTCGCATTTGAATGCATTGCATTGTGGGGTTCGGCATACTGTGCATGTAGTTGGTTGTCTGCGATGCACAAAGCATACTGCATACTGCTAAAATGGTGCAAGTATTATGCTATTGTGGGCAGTGAACAGCCTGAGAGGTATAAGAGCCTTTTTCATCATAAAATGATTCTTAATCTCGTCCCATAGTTTCAGTCCAGCGCACATCAACATGCATGTCGTCTGCACGCTCTGCCTCCAGTGGTTGCCTTGGTGACCCTTCAGCTTTTGTAATTTTAGCATCCTGATTGGAGCCGTCTCTGTAATTTACTGGAGTGTCTCTCCTCCAGGTAGAAACACTCAGGCTGTTTTAGCTCTCAGCCTCCTCTGCACTCCTGCAAACCACGTCTTTACTGAATATTCTGACGCTTCTCTCCGGGAGCCATCACACTTCTGCATGCTGAAGATGCGGTGAGTTCGTATCAAAGTCAGGGTGAAACAGTAAGGTCAAAAAGAAAGAAAGAGAAACTGACTCTATACCTGCACTGCATGCTTTCAGTCGTAACGCTAGATCACTCGACTTCTACTGTCTGTACTTTTACAAACCACAGGTCATTTCAACCAGAAACTCTGTGGAGAAGAGAATTTCTTTCTCTCTACTTCTTTAGAAAACCTGCGTTTGATGTGAGGTATTAGTTCACTTAAGTCATGCTGAATAATCTCAGTGTCACTGCTTTAGATGACAAAACTAATGATTAGTATCTGCTCAAAAACAGAAAAATCGACTTTTAATCTTAGATTTCAACAGATCGAGATATATACATACATTAGTGATGTCAAAAGTATGTATAAAATCTGTGTATATATATTATGTCTATATAAATACACAGACATGCATAAATATTTCTAAGAAAAATGTGCTGTGTTTATATATTACATTTATTTATATATGTGATTTATATGAACGTAAATGTACTTCTGTAAATGCATGTAAATATATGATGTGTGTGTCTTTATATATGCATAATAAATATACACCGTATAAATAAATATATATATATATATATACACGTATATGCACACTGTATAAATAAATAATTGAACTAATGACTGCATGCTAACAGTGCACATCACTTGCTGAATGAGGCCTTGGGATAAGTTTAGATAGAATCTATTTAAAAAGTATTACACTAGTATTCCATTCCAAACTATTTTGTAATATCTTGGCATATTTTCCCAGTGTGCTCTGGTATCTGTACAGTACGTCCATCTCTCTGACCACTAATGGCACAGATCGGTACTATAGTTGGTGCCAGCTTTGCCCTGCAGCCAAGCAGTGCGGTTCTGCCACAATAAAAACAGTGTTTGAGATAATTGGCTCTTCAAAGTGGAACGAGAGGCGCTCTCTCTCCCCGGCCCCTCTAAGTGCCTGGGGTCCATTAGCCATTGAATACATTACCAGCCTTAGAGGGCCATCTTTAAGACCTTTAATCAAGCTAAAAGTAGTGACGTATAAGAACAACCTCTATTCTGGACCTCTTGCATTTTTGCGTCCTTGAGTGCGTGGCTGTGAATTTGTACTTGCCATCATAGTTCCTACTTATTTTATTATGCTATTTATTAATTACCTTGATACTCTTGACACAATGTAAAATTGCATTTTTACACCACCATCTCACCATCAACATTCTTTAAAATGTCTTTCTCTGTGCTGACCAGAAGACAGAAACTCATAGAGGTTTGGAACTACTTGATAAGTAAGCGAAGTATTTCTAAGAAATCCATCTGCTGCCGGGTGTGAAACGCAGATGTCGAGGGCCGTAGGAGCCTGTGAACTCTTTGTAAGTCTTTATAGCTGCAGGTTGAGCTTCTGGAGGCATGAGGCATTTCCACAGGAGAGATAATGGAAGCACAACCTGCGTTACTGACCCTCCAGAGGAGAGAGCGTGGCAAAATGAACATGACAGAAGAGCGAGAAGTGCTTCCCTCCGGCGTCTAATGTTACTGATCATGTATGACTGTCGAATACAACCAGCTGTGTACGTGACTCTGACTGATATGGAAGACTAGCATATTGTGCAGTTATGCATACTGCTGCTTTTTTATGTTAAATGCGACAACAATTCGTGATTTTCTGCTTTTGTTTTATTGTTTGGGTCATATTATTAGCATGGATAGCTGTATATTACACTACTGTCACTTGATACACAGATCTAATATAAACATGCAATTTCTGTACCAGCTGTTTACCTTTACAGACATCATGGATTTTTAACATAAACTTGTCTGTATTTGACAGTTTAAGTGCAATAAGAGATAAAAGAGAGCTTAGTTCAGTACTCATATTGCCTAAGCCTATAAACTAAACAAATTATTTCAACATGATAGATGGGATATTCAAAACCAAAGCGATGCACAGATTATCTAAGACGAGCTGTAGATGCACTGCCCTATTTTGGAAAAGGGGGCAGGGAGCAGCAGCTCATTTGCATTTAAAGAGACATGCACGAAAACAGCGCGTTTATGCTTCCACTCAAAATAGGCATTTTCATAAATGATGTGTGGAGTATTTTGAGCTGAAACTTCATAGGCACCTTCTGGGAACACCTGGAACTTATATTACATCTTGTAAAGGGTGCATAACAGGTGTCCAAAAAATGCCAAAGCCTAGTTATACCTCCTGTTGCTAAGGCAATTATGATTTCACTGCAATTTCCAACAAACCTTGTAAATCTGTGTAATACTGTAATCAAATTTGATTTGATAGACTACATCTGAGAGACTTCTTCTGCAGAAACATAAGGCTAAGGTCTGAATACATGTAAACACATGTGGGGAGAATTTCTTGAATGCAATGTCAAAAGAAGAACTGCTTGAAAATAATGCAAGCATCTTGTTTTCTGATGAAAGGCTTGATTGATTACAGAATGATGATTATGGCAAATGGCCTGGAAGACGGCAGTGTCTCTCTCAGCACAGAGCGCCTCTCCTCTCCTCTGTCCTCTCCTCTAATGGCACAGCTATTAGCGCTAATGCATTTCAAACATACTGCTGACACATTGGATGGAAAGTGCACATCTTTTCCTCTCTCTCTCTCGCTCCTCTTACTGCTGTCTTACGCACAACACCCTTCAAACACATCTAATCAAACAGGCCTGGGCTTTCTTGCAGCTCTTTACCTTCAGACTGACAGCTACAAGTACAGCTACATATGCTGATAACGCTAGCAGAAACAGATATGGACCATCCGAATTGGAGCATTCAGTGATAATGAACAGAGCTGTAATTGTAGTGATGGGACGATTGTAGCTGCGTTAATGGGTTGTGCCACATCGAAAATAGTTATTACTTTAGTGCTAAGCGCAGCAGAAACAAATGTAGCTATTATCATAATAGCACGTTGCAGAGCTTTATTAAAAAGCATCTACAGTGTGCGATTGCAGCGGACCCGGGCTTTTATTTTTCTGCACTTTCACTTAATGTCAACACAAATGTGCATCATATGGTACTAGTCAAATTCACAAATTACTCAAATCTTTTAAAATTGATCGTTTAGTTGTTACAGGTATTATTAGTTTGTTGAAGCATGGATAGATATATACATGTACACTATACATATACATATATATATATATATATATATATATATATATATGTATATGTATACATAACAAAAACTCTTGCAATATATTATAGTGCATATATTAATTAGAATACATAATACATACATATATAATTAATATATGCACTATAATATACTGCAAGATTTTTTGAGAGGAGGGGACGAAAAGTTTTAAATTACAATAATGATAATTTTCATTAGCTAATTACTTAAATTATGAAATACATAATTTCAATAAACAAATAAATCAATAAATATTATTACTTTATTACATTTATATTTATTATATTAAATATATAAAGTTTAAAATTAAACGTCTAAAATATAATTAAATTAAAATACCAAATATATTTAATTAAGCAAAATATCTTGTCTTAAAAATATAGTGTTATTAAAAAAAATAGTTTTGTTTTGACAAAAATCTCTGACACTTTTTATTCATTATATTATTATTTACATTATTTAAAAATTTTATTATAATAATATATATTTATACTATATATTTTATCTATACTTTTTAATGTTATAAAATATATATATTATTAATTCAAAGAAAATGCAACTATTAAAAAAGGTATAAAACATTCTACAAAAAAAGAAGAATGTGTGTATGTACTATATACATTATTTTAGACTATATAGTATATTATTATATGAAATGTTATTTAAAAATTGTATTATTTTCAAATATTATATACTTTGATAGTATTATATATAGTGCACATACAGAATTGTGTGTGTGTGTGTGTGTGTGCGCACAGTATTCATTCATGAGTAAAATACTGACATATTGAAACACTACATACTGTACTGTACTGAATCAACTGCATTTACCTTGTTGAAATCCATGATGCCAGACGGATATACAAGACATCCGCATGTTTTCACCACGTTCAGATCTAGATATGACACAGTCTGTGTTTATTTTTCTCAACAGTGTGTCGTCAAGCGTATTCAATATGGTATTCTGATATCCAGCGAAACAGTGGCGGGGCAGCGAGCCGGAGGAGATGTAGTCTTTTGGTAGTCGTTGTGCTGCCTGCACCAGTTTAAACGAGACAATTGCATTAATCAGCCAAGAAATAGCTCTCAAACCAATTGTGACAGAGAGGCTTGGCCTAAACGACCTTGAGAAATAAGACGCAATAAAAGAATTTAACGACTATTTCACACACTATTGCATTCAGATGGATTTAAAAGGCCGGCGTGCCACGACTAGCGCTGTTGTTATTACAAGCCGAGCTGTGAGAGCTCGATACTGTGGTCAAACATGACAAGAGCTGCATTCAAACAGCTCATTCTGTTTTGTGTATAGAGACGGGTGGCTGGACAAACAAATATAACATGTCAAACACTACTTATCGCATGATATGGAATAACACAATGCTAACAATAGTGCCACAGAAACTATCTTGATGATTCACAAGCCATTATGTTGACAAGGACAGTCAGGTCACGCCTTATGAATGCACTGGCTTTCAGAAATATGCTTGGATTAAGCTTTGACTCTTTTTATAAGTTACATTATTAAACATTTTTAGTTATATCTATTAGAAATTACAATAAAAAAAAATTAAAGAATCCATATTTATTATAAAACAGTTTAAAAAGTAAAATAAAAAACATTACATATGGCATAAAGCAATTTTTATTAAGAATATTTATTATAATGTAATAAAAAATCTACATATATAATTTAAATGTCAAATAAATTATATTAAGCATTTCATGTAAAATGTGTATGTGTATATATATACACTTTATATTTTAATTACAATATTTAAATAATTATATGAACAACTTTTATTATATATTATAGATTTATTATTAACTATATTCATTACATAAATGTATATTTTTATATAGTTTAATTAATAATTTGATTAAATAGATTTATTATAAATTACAAGTATAAGTTCATAAAAGTTTAAGCAAATTAAAATGTATTTTAATTCAACATTATTATGCACAAAATTAAAAAATGTAATGATATTGATAATGTGGAATACCTTCAACAATCCTTAATAAATTAAAAATGATAAACTAATATGAGTTCCATATATTATCAAGGAAAATAAAGTAAAGAAATACATGCAATAAAGCTTAATAACTTTTCAAATTAAAAATAAATAAACTAATATGATTTCCATCTTAAACATTAGTTCAATATTTTATTCAGGACAATTAAATAAAGAAATGCCTGCAATAGTTCCTCATTCATTTATTTACTTTTTTACACAAGGTAATTTTATGGCAATTTCTGAAAGAATTACATAAGCTATATAATTTACCAAAGGTTATAAAAGATGTTTTAGACATAAAATATATTTTCAGTTTAAAAATAACCAAACTAAAATGACTTGCATCCGCAGCATAATGCACGTCATTGACTGAGTGTTCGAGGACAGTGATGTGTGAGTATGAGGTGTGTGAGTATCTATCACGCCTGTCATGGTAATTAAGTGTGTATGGCAGCTGTGATGCCAGGCCATCAGGGGAAGCACACAGGGCAAAGTAATGGTGACTTGCGAGCAGTCTCCCAGTCGCTACGGCAACAGCAGCCACGGTATTCTGGGAATCTGGGCCGATGATGTCACCTCTGTTAGCACAAAGCACAGATGGACTGAGGCAGGTACCGAACAAGAGCTTCGCAAACACAAGCGGACGGCCAGGTGTTCTCCTTCCTACAGTTGGCCATGCATAGAGAAGCAGGCGCCAGTTTATGGGAATACACTTAAGCTAACAGACGCGGCTGCACACTAAAGGACATTTCTTTTGTGTCAGGGCTTCAGTGCAAGCTGTGACCTCGACGTGAAAACACCATCAGAGGAAGATTCTTCCAGAAAGCAAGCTTATGGAGCTGGAGAAGCTAGTTCAAAACCACCACAGAACTCTACTGAAATCTACTGAAACAAGCTACTGACAGAAGCAGTGAAATTAGGGGCAGATTAATTTTAAAATGGTCACATGATTTTGAGATCACATGATCAGAGAAACTCACTTTTTCTTAGTAAACGATCATTTTAAATTGCTATTATATTTTTAAACTGCAGGTGTCACTAGAGACAATTCCACAGTGCTTTAAATCAGTGTTGTTATCGTTTACTTAAAAAGATTACAAAATCTATATTTTTGTTAACGGAAATAAAGCTCTAAATATCAGATAAAAATGGTAATACTGACTACTAATTATTATAACTTAAAAAAAAGTATACCAACTGAAATATACTAAGTTACTAAAACAAAAAATGACAATACTTGAATATGAATTCAAGCAAAAACTAATATAACTAAAATGACAAAAATACATAACATCCTCTAATATTAAAATGAATAATAGTAAATAAATAACACTAAAATAACACTGATTCATTTATGAACTTAACTGAAAAAAAATTAAATGAATTTAAATTATATATCCGTAAAAAACACCATAATTATATTTATAATTATAATTATTTTATAACCATAACTAAATATTATTTAATATATAAATAAGATTTACCTAGTGTTATTTGAGGTCATTATGAGATTACTATTGAGTTACTATTGTATTTTTATTAATATTTGAAACCAGCGTTTATTTTGACATTTTCTGTTTTATTTGTTTTTATTTATTTTAATTTTAGTTTTTGTTATTTTAATACGTTTAAATTACATTAAAAACAATTTTTTATACATTTCATATAATTTCGTTATTAATACAATTTTTGTTTAATTTTGTTTAGTTTTATAATAACCCTGGATCGAAAAAAAACTATGAATAAGTGACTCCTTTAAGAGCATCTCTCCACTAATATCACCTGCCTTTTAACTATGGCTTCCCTAACACTGTTTCTAAGCACGTTGCCCTTTTGCATCCGATCTGCGTGCCACAAACGTCCTCTCCTTCTATGCGTCTCTCATATTTCCTCCAGCCGTCGCTCTGAGACGCGTGTGTTTTTGCGCTCCTAATTTGCTAAAGAGCATGTGAGACTAATCTAATTACAGCCTCGCTCCAAAAGAGAGGGCGAAACCGTCACCAAACCCACAAATGGAGAAACCCCTCGCCGCATCCCAGCATCCTCGGCACCCCGCCTCTCATTCCTGTCTCTCCCGTGAAGACGGTGGATTGGTTTGGCCCCTACAGTGCTTCATTACCTGGCCTAATTATAAAGGCAAATGAAATCAGCCCTGCAATACATTATTAATGTCCGCATGCCATTAGGATTCAATTGCAGTATTTGCAACAATATGATATTTTCAAACTGTTTTCACGCCTGATTAGAAACGAGGACAGATAAGAGGGAGGTGCAGAGGAAAGAATGAGATAGGGAAAGAGGAAGGTGAGCAGAGAGAAGAGAGTGATGAAAATGGAGAGAGAAGCCGTATATGTGAAAGAATACTGCAAAAACAGACAGACGAGAGACGTGATCAAACAAAGGAAGGACAGACTGGATGAGAAAGATGAGATGTGTTACAGTTCTGACCTCTAACACTACATTAACAAGTCAACATGTGCTTTGATCGATCTCAGTAGTCTAGCAATATTGACATCCTCTGCTGTGAATGGGTGCCGTCAGAATGCGAGTCCAAACAGCTGATAAAAACATCACACCACTCCAGTCCATCAGCTAACATCTTGTGATGTGAAAAGTTGTGTGTTTATACGATATGAACTTCAGTGGACAAACATTATTATGAATTATGATCCTATTTTCAGTTTGAAATACATAAATGCAAAATCTTAATGATCAATTTGTTTCTTATAAACACACAACTTCTGGCTTCAGTAGATGTTAACTGATGGACTAGAGTGGTGTGGATTATTGTAATGTTTTTATCAGCTGTCTGGACTCTTATTCTGACGGCACCCATTCACTGCAGAGC